>PITA01021156.1:14261-33412 GCA_004023965.1 Spilogale gracilis | reverse complement strand
TAAGAATGCAACTGATTTCTGCGCGTTGATTTTGTATCCTGCCACATTACCAAATTGTTGTATGAGATCCAGTAGTTTGGGGGTAGAGTCTTTTGGGTTTTCCACATATAGTATCATGTCATCTGCAAAGAGAGAGAGTTTGACTTCCTCTTTGCCAATCCGAATACCTTTTATTTCTTTCTGTTGTCTGATTGCTGAAGGTGGGTTTTGAGGAATGCAGAAGACACTGGGCTTGATCCAGTTCCTCTTCAGTGAGCACGGAGGCAGAGAAGTGCTTAGCACGCAGCCCCTTATGGCAGTGGTGCTCTTATCCCCCAGCCCTGCGGCCAAGGTCTGGTCCCTAGGGCCTGCTCATCGACCTGGCTGCCCACATTGATCTGACCAGGGCCCCCTTGGGAGCCCCTTCTGCATGGACAGGCCACCCTTTGCCCCTGGATGACTGCCCTTTGCCAAGTTCACGGTCTGGAGCAGCCGGCCAGCTGGGTCTCCTGCTAATGAGCCTCTCGCCTGGCCAGATCGACTCCCCACACTCTCCATCAATCCCTGACCTTCCCAAGGAAGCTGCCGCTGCCTGCTCTGGGCTCTCCTTGTCCCCGGCTGGACTGCAGCTGCAGCCCTTGAACCCCAGCAGCTCCTCTGCTGACATGTGTGTTTCAGGGCCAGGGCTGCGGACTGGACATGTGACCTGGGTTCAGATCTCAACTTGGTCCCTTCCTAGCTGGCTGGGCTGCATGTTTGTGTCCCTTACCCCAAATCCATTTGTCGAAGCCCTAATCCCCCAGTGTGGCTGTATTTAAAGACTGGGCCTCTAGGGAAGTTATTCAGGCTAAATGAGGCTGGAAGTTTGGGCCTCAATCCAAGAGAATTAGTGCCCTTATGAGAGGCGACACCAGAAAGCTCATTCTCTCCATGCACACAGAGTTCATGTGAGCCCACACAAGACAGTGGCTTCCTGCAAGTCAAGAGAAGAGGCCTCTGAATAGACTCACCTTGCCGCCACCTGATCGTGGACTCCCAGCCTCCATGACTGCAAGATATACATTTCTATTGCTTCTACTGCAGATCTGCTTCTATTGCAAAATACCCTGCTTGCGGTTATTTTGTTGTAGCGTCCGAGCAGACTAAGGTACGAGCTTTGTGGCTGTGGGCAAGTTCCTTAGCCTCCCTTTGCCTCAGTTTCCTCTGTGTTAAGTGGAGATTAGAACTCCGACTCTAGGGCTGCTGTGGGGACTCAACAGGTTGAGACCATAGGGATACGTGACCGTGCTCCACCCGGACGGGGCTCCTTGCTGGTGGTGATGGTTCCCATGCTACCCCCCAGAATGCCCTCCCATCTGGGATCCAAATTCTCCCCTCTGCCCTGTCTGTGGCTGGAGCCCCCTCCTGGCCGCCCGCCCTTTTCCTCACTCCCCAGAACAACCTGAGACTCTCCATGTGTATCAGAGACTGGATGCTTGGCCTAAAGGACCTAGGATTCTTCTCTTCTTAGATGGATGCATCCGATCTGCCCCCAGCACAGACACATTCTTGATGGGGGGGAGGGCTCTGCTACTGTGCCTCAGTTTACTCCCTTCCCAAGGAGCCAAGGGCAGAGCCCACGGTGCGCTATGGAGGTGCCAAAGAACGACAATGCCCCTGACCTTCCATTCCCCACACAAATACCCTTTTCACTAAGTCTCTCTTTAGTGAGAACTTTTTGGCTTGGGCTCTAAGCCCCACCAATCGCTATGCTAACAAGGGCTGACGGCCACTGGACACTGCCTTGTTACAGCCTGCCAACATCCTTCTGAAGGCAGAGCTACGACAATCCCCATTTTACAAAGGAAGAAACGTAAGCACTGCGAGGTGAGGTAACTGGTGGAAAACGGATAGGAGTGCGGGGGAGGCCCACCCTCCACCACAACGCTCCACCGCCTGCAGCCAGGGTGGCCTCTCTCCCGGGCCAGAGAGCTGGCCAGGTGTCTGCTGGGAGCATAGCCTAGAATCTCCCGAGAGCCAAGCTTCACCAAGACCCAGGCCAGGGAGCAGTCCCCGGGGTTGGTTTGACAACGCGGACCCCACGGACTGAGCACTTTGCAGTGATCATGCACAAGGGTGGAGACGTCCTGCCACCCGCTCCTCTGGGCCAGTCATGGCCCGTTGCAGAGCCCTCTGCAGAATTGTCACCTCCCAACTACTTGGCGCCATCTCCTTCCCAGCGTTCACATGCAGCTGGCATGAGAGGCTGCCTTGGGAAATCCGTGAGGGTGCCCATGGAAGGTGCTGAAGACACCAGCTGCCCCATCACTCAGCGTCCCTCCTCAGAGACAGCTGGACTTCCCCTGAGGAACTGGTGGGCTTCCTCCTTTCCCACACCGTCACTGATGTAACTGACCATATCTTCCCTTTTGCCTCAGTGGCTGGGAAACTCAAGTCAAATTTGGAACTCAAACTTCCTTCCTTCCTTCTTTCCTTCCTTCCTTCCTTCCTCCCTCCCTCCCTCCCTCCTTCCCTCCCTCCTTCCCTTCCTTCTTCCCTTCCTAACTCTCTTCCTCCCTTCCTTCCTTCTGTCCTTCTCTTCCTTCCTCTCTCCCTCCCTCCTTCCTTCCATAGCACGTGCAAAGTCCCTGTCCTAGAAGCCTGCTCTAGAGATGGGAAGACAAGCACAGATAACAAAGAACCCCAAATATATGTATGTCATTATAAGGGGATAAGCAGGATTGGTGGCAGGAGCTCATACACCAGAGGCCTCACCCCCTCAGGGCCAGGGGACGGCTTTCTGCAGGGCATGGCCCTGGAGCTGAGGTCTGGCAGTGAGTGGGAAGGTAAGGCGTGAGGAGCCCAGGGTGGCTGAGGGACCGGCTGAGCCCTGTGGGGGTAGGTGGCCCTGGAGGCCCAGAGCACAGAGATCCAGGTCAGAGCACCTGCAAGCAGGAGGGGGGGGCAGCCTCCTAAGGCCTCATAGGCCACATTGATGGGCTTATGGCTTATCTGGGGCGTGGAGGCTAAAATGATACATGATGTACACTAAGGCATATGTTTTTGCCATAAATACAATCCCCTGTTGAAATGAGGAATGTAGACAAGCAAAACCATGTCAATGGCAATGAGTCTCCTGGATTTTCTTCTTCCTGAGAGAGGCAGCAACCTTGCCTCCCTCCAGGGACAATAAGGATGGTGTGTCTGTGTGCGACAGAGCCATGATAGAAAATCAGAGCTGTGCGGGATGGGGGGTGGGCTCGGAGGAAGGCAGCACTGAAGGGGCAAGGCAGTGAGGAAACTTCTATGCTAGTTCAACTGTGGACTTGAGTACATCCTCTGATGTGCCCCCCGCCCCCGGGCCTTGGTTTCCCTCTGCGGAGGACACGTGGGCTCCACCAGAGCGTGCCTCAAGAGCAAAACGCACAGCAGGTCAGACAAAGCCCCTTCAGAGGACAGCCAAGTCCAAGATCAGGGTCCCCAGAGTACTTCCCCCGCAGCCATCTTCCAGCCCCTGACCCGCCCTCCCCAGAAGTGGGGATTGGCGACAGAGAGTCGTGGAGAAGCCATTAGGGCCTGGGTTCCATCACAGACTTAATGACGTTGTGTGGCTTTGAAAGCCAGGCTGCTGTCCGCTCTCGTGCTCCCCGGAGAGAGCCCTGCACGCAGATCCCAGCAGGACCCTGGATGGGCCCGAGCCCCCCACCAGCCCCCTGACAGGAGGCCTCTCGGCCTGCCCCAGCCCCAGGCCACACCTCTCCTGGCTCAGATACCTGCCAAGTAAGCCTTGCTTCCCATGAGAGAGAGGCTGTCCTGGTTTTCCACTTGCGCCTTGGATCCAGGGGGTGAAGCAGGGGAGGAGGTGATGGAAGGAAGAGGTCTGGGACTTGTTCTGACCATAATTTTCTGTGTGACTTGTGTAGGTCACTTCCCACTCCTAAGCCTCAGTTTTCCCATCTGTAAAGCAAGTGTGTTATTTGGCCCTCTGATAAGAAGACGTCAACGTGGACTGGACACGCAAGAGATTTCTTAAGAGGAAATTCATGGGAAGGACAACAAGGCAGGAAGGTCCCCCAGACCAGGAAACAGGTCGGACACTTCCGCCATGCTCAGGGATTGGGTCGTGTGGCCTGGGTCGTGGTGGGTTCAGAGATGTGGCGCTGGGCCCCGGGGCCCCAAACGCCAATCTCCCGAAAGTGAGCTCAACTGTACGTTTCTATGGCCATAATGGTGGTGACCCAGTCCCTGCCAGGCTATGCCTCGGACTCTGGCTGAGCTTCTCTGGACCCTGAGAAGTATCATCTCCATGGAGGGAGTGTGCCCCTTATGTCACAGGAGCCGGTGCAGACCCAGCAGGGGAGAGTCCTCTGGTGAGGATTTGGGACAAAGCTGGAGAAGTCAGGGAGGCCCCGTCTGCAGCCCAGGAGAGCTCCAGGCGCAGGCTGAGCCCCCGCCACCCCTCAGGCCACACCATGAGGGCCGAGGGCAGCTGAAGACAGACCCATGCAGGCTTGGAAGGCCAGGGGAAGGAGCTGGATGAGGCTTCACTCTGGGGACACAAGGGAGCCATGGAAAGGCCAGAGTAGCACACTGGCTTCGGCTGGCCCGGTGGATCCCTGCTGGGAAAGCCTCGGACCCAGGAGTATAGGGGGCAGACCTGGGACCAGTGCCTCCCATCCCCCAGGCCACAGCTACCGACCAGAGGGTTTTTCCACGCTCGGTTGGGCCTGTCTGGCCCTCCCCTGGAGACAGCTCTTACTTCTCCATTCCCTGGCGGGCTAGCCAGCATGTGGTGGGGAGAGCAGCCCCCAGGCTGGGCTATGGGGCTCACCATGGTGGCCACACTCTGCCTGCCAAGCCCCAGGCCTGGTTCCCCTTCTTGAAGTCACGGCAGAAAGCAAGCCCAACTTCCTGAGTGGTCGCCCTTCTCCTTAGCCTTCCTTTGCCAGCACACCCTGTAATCCCCACTCAGGCCTCGCCGAGCCCCAGCACCCCTGGGCGGCCCCTGGCACCTTCTTTTTCATATGACAACCATTTAGGGAGTTCTTGCTATGTGCCACGGACCATGTTGAATGCTTTTCTAAATTCCCTCCTTGAATTTCTATGGCAACCCTGTGAATGAGAGACTTTTGTTCTATTTTGCAGATGAGGAAACTGAGGACAGAGGTTCACCCTCTTGTCCATAGCTGGTCACTGGTGGAACCAGAATTTGAGTCTTGATCTCTCAAGTCCAAAAGGTCACTAGTAAAGAATATTTATAATTGTCCTTCAAATCTTGCCCTTCTGGACAGTTCCCAATTGCATTTCATTTCATCCCCAGACCAAGCCTGGGAAGGACATTATTTCCATTTTGGAGGTGAGAAAACTGAGACCAAAGGAACTCAACAGGCCTGAAGCTTGCAGAAGTGGTTGGAGTCAGAGAAGAGAGGGCCTGGGGCCTGGGGGATGGGGGGAGGGGTACTCCCAGGTAAAGCCTGGCTCCAGAAGATGGGGCACCTCCACCCCAACCTCTCAGCAGTCGCGGCCTGGAGGGGACACAGAGCAAGAAAGAAAGCATAGAGTTTTTCTTCCAACACCTTCACCTCTCCCTCTGGGTCGGGATAGACCTGAGTTGGCCAGGCCGTCCAGGTGGGGGCCTCTCCACAAGGGTTATAGAGCCAAACCTTGAGAAGGATCCCACAGGACACCTTTAGAAGGTTCTTCCCTATCTTTTCTTTCAAAAAACATGTTTCCTGTGCGATTACAAAAATAACCTGTGCACGTTGTGACAGCTTCCTACTCTGGCCTCAGCTGGTTCTCTACCTTCCTCTGAGAAGTGAGGACAGGACATGGTTGTGATTCTGTTCTTTCCCCTTCTAAACACGGGTTCAGGCACACAGTGGCAAATTACTTTCTTCAGTTACTAGATCGTCTCAATATAAAGCATTCAGGAAAGCATACAGTTTGACCTCATTCTATTTAAGCATCAGAGGGATTGGTGGATTGTTCTGGAGCGTGTGGGGGTCCCTCTTGGTTCTGTGGCTCTTACAAAAGAAGCTTCCATGAACTCCCAATATGTCTCATCTCCCCCAGGCTAATGTTTCTGAAAGTGGAGGAAGAATGTCATGGCAGCCAAGAGCCCCTGAGCAAGAGCCTGCCCAGCCACTTAGCGGCTGAATGACTTTGGACAGGCCAATCTCTCTGGAGACTCAGTTTCCCCATCTGGAAAATGGGGATACTAACAATGCCCTTACCTAAGAAGGTCCTTGTCATTCAATGAGTTAATACATATAAGGCACTTAAAACTGCCTGGCAGGAACAAAATGCCAGCAGATATTTCTAGAAGTGGGATGGCCAGGTCTTGAGGTTTGTGCCTTTTTTATTTTCACCAGATTGGGCCAAAGAGTACTGCCCCTTGGAAGCCTCCTGCCCCCGCATGGTGGCAAGGACACTGATAGCCCCTCTCCCCTTGCAGGGCAGTCCCCTCCTTGCAGAAAGTTAGTCACTAGAATCGTAACCCATCCCCCGCCCTCCACAATGGGCCTAAAGCAGCAGTTGAAAGAACAAGTTGCCCGGTTGCTCCCTGGGCAGAGCCACCCACTTCCACACTTCCAGCCTCATATCGAACCAGACCCCAACCCCATGCAGACCCACAGACCCCACTTTCCTCCTTCCAGGTCATTCTGTCTGTGAACAAGCCCTCCGTCCTTCCTGTGGTGTAAGGAAAGAGCCCAACACAAGTGTCAGGGGAGACGCCCCTCAGTGGCCACCCTGCCCCTCTGGCCTTAGTTTCTTGGCCAGCACTAGGATGCGCCAAGCCTGGGTGCTCCCTCTCCTACAAGCACCAGGCTAGCCCCGGGCCCCCTTGCCCGTCCCCTCTCCTACAAGCACCAGGCTAGCCCCGGGCCCCCTTGCCCGTCCCCTCTCCTACAAGCACCAGGCTAGCCCCGGGCCCCCTTGCCCGTCCCCTCTCCTACAAGCACCAGGCTAGCCCCGGGCCCCCTTGCCCGTCCCCTCTCCTACAAGCACCAGGCTAGCCCCCGGGCCCCCTTGCCTGCCTCACTAGAGTCCTGGCCCTTTGCTTAACATCAAAATGGAAATCCTAATGACAGCCTAGAGCCTCAGGAACAGGCGCTGAGAAGCCACTGAGGGGGCAGAATATTCAAAGAGGCTAGGTTAATGATCTCATCAAACAAAGTGGGTTTGAAGCAATGATTCTGGCTGCAGGAACTTGGAGACCCAAATCCAGAGCAGCTCTCCAGGAGGGAGGTGTGCGACAGGACCCTACACTGACTGAGGGCAAGAGATTCACTTAGAACCTCACTCCTCCTACTCCGGGGTGGGGGGGTACCCTCCACCCTTTACCCCTGGGGGAGCTGCAGCCCTCTGACACAGAGACTTCTCCGCAACTACAGCCCCCGGGACTTACACAAGGTTTGAGACCAAAGGCAGAGAAGTCAGAGATGTTGGTCTCCACCTCTGCCTGCAGACTATGGTAGCACGCGAGAGAGGGGACTGAGCAGAGGCATGGGCAGGGAGAGGAGGCCATGTCCTTTCTCAGGGAGGGGAACTTACCCTTCTTTGGCCCAATTTTATTTTACTGACACTTCAAAAGAATCCAAGAAAGACAGTTTTATCACTAGTTCCATTTTAAAGACGAGGAAACAGGTTCAGAGTAGGGAAGTGTCTTGCCCAAGGTCCTGGCTCAAGAGCCCATCAGAATCTGGGCAGGTGCAAGACCTATATTTGATCTTCCGGGGAGACAACTTGGGGGACCCCAGCCTCTTCCCCACTGCCCCTGCCCGACCAGAAGCCCCCTGTGCTGAGTTAAACAGACCTAGCCTCTGGGGCCCTGGGCAGCCCTGGGTGGGCCAGGCTGCAGGACCCTCTTCACCCAGCCTGCACCTGCCCCTCCCTCAGGCCCCTTCCCCCTCCATGGTGACAGCTGGGCCCAGCCCCATTAGCACCATTTTCACTAACAGCTCTGAGCTCTGGGGGCGGGGTGGTGCTGATGGGCTCCCCTGGGGCCCAACCCTCTTTACTACACAGACTCCTCCATCCTCACCGCAGAGGCCATGGTTTCCCTGCCCTCCCACCCCAAAGCCTTGGTCAGGCCCCAAGGCCCTCCTGGGGTAGCCAGACTCCCACCTCAAAGCTGCCCTAATGGACTTGGCCTTGGGATTGGGAGGTCAGGCCCAGTATCACAGCAATACCAAAAATAATAAAAGTTACCACCTAGTGAGGGAAGGTTTTCTGTATGCCCAGAAGCTCCCAGGCATTTATGTATGTGGTAACTGGTTTACCCTCACAGCATTTCTGAGGAGATACTAACTGTACCCATTTGACAGCTGAATAAACCGAGGCTTTTAGGTTGGGTTCTCCCAGAAGTAGACCTTGAGACACAGGCTTATGGTGAATAGTTTACTCAGAAAAGACCAAGAGGCACTGTTGAGGAAGAGGGAAAAGGAGATGGGGAGGGAAGAGAGACATGAAGCTTTAGTCACCAAGCAAATTTTGCCCTGGACAACTGGAGCTTGATCCCCTTGGGAAATTAGGGAGACAGTATAGTATACGCCTCAGAATTATCCCAACCAGAGGGGCGCCTGGGTGGCTCAGTCTGTTGAACACCCAACTCTTGGGTTTTTTGTTTTTGTTTTTGTTTTAAGTATTTTATTTATTTGACAGAGAGAAACACAGCCAGAGAGGGAACACAAGCAGGGGGAGTGAGAGAGGGAGAAGCAGGCTTCCTGTTGAGCAGGGAGCCCGATGTGGGACTCGATCCTGGGTCTCTGGGATCATGACCTGAGCCGAAGGCAGTTGCTTAACCAACTGAGCCACCCAGGCGCCCCGAAACTCTTGGTTTTTGTCTCAGGTTATGATCTCAGGATCGTGAGACTGAGCCCCGCACCAGGCTCCCCACTCAACAGGGAATCTGCTTGACATTCTCTCCCACTCCCTCTGCTCCCCCCCCCCACTGTGTTCTCTCTCTCTCTGTAATAAATAAATCTTCAAAAAACAAAGCACTGTCCTCACCCACAGGGTGAAGGAGCTGGGATATTTGTCCCCTGACTTCTGAGGGTACTCATGCTCCGTGCTAGCCACCTGGCCCACAAGCATCTCTCTCTCTCTCTCTCTCTCTCTCTCACACAGACGGGAAAAGTCCTCAGGAAGAGTCCCAGGGTTTCAGTCAGCATCCTTGAGTGTGAAGAAGTGAGTGCCAATGGGACATGACCAGGTCTCCACGGGATCTTCTTCACCAAGGCTCAGAGAGGGACGGCCACTTGTTCAAGGTCACAGAGCTCGTCAGTGGCAGAGTCAGGATTCAAGCCAATGCCTGTCGGTTTAGGCCCCAGGGAAGGACCAGGAGCAGGACTAGGGATTGGGTCTGTCTGGTGTGGGCTCTGTAGCTCAGCGCCATGCTCTGCCATGTCAAGGAAGGCTTGACCCTCGTCCAGGAAGATTCCAAGAGAGGCACCAGCAGGCTCCTATGTGCTTTGAAATTCTTCCTTGCCCCCATCCTGGTGCTGTGATATTGGGGAGCTCAGACAGGTTCATTCTGCCAAAGGGAAGCCAGAACCCCAGGGGAAAAAGCAGACGGACAGCAAAGCCCGGACAAAAGAAGGGTGAAGGAATGGAGTAAATAAATGAATGCAATAAGCTGAAGTGTCTCTCAAGTACCCCAGCCTCGAATCTTCTCCCACAGTTCCACCCACGATGCCCCAAAGATGGCCCTAGAGTCACCACCTGTGGCCCACAGGTGACCAACGTGTCCTGTTGCCCTAAAGACTATAAAACATCACATCAAAGCCCTTCTCCACTGGCTTGCAAAAGCAGGTGCTCTGGTAAGCCGTGCCCACATTCCTGCTCCCTGCTGAGGAGTGGCTGTCTCCTTGGGACTGGGCCTGGGCTCTCCAGTTTGTCACAGTCTCCAACACTCCCCCTCGCCTCCGGGACACTGAAGCCACTGTCAGTTGTCACTTTGCAGCTTGAGCTGTCCTTTTAATGCCCCCTGCCCCCGTTGCCCCGGGGAGCATGGAAGGTTGAGGGCACAGTACTAGGACTAGAAACTTGGGGCCCTGAGTTTTGACTTGCTGTGTGACCTCAGGCAAGTCCCCCCACCCTCCCTGTGCCTCACTTGCTTCCTTTGTGAACTGAGGAGCCCATAACGGCAAAGAGATCACATGCTCTGGACACTCCAGAGGGGCATGCAGGCGCCCGGAATGTGGGCTCCACCGAATGCTTCCCAGCAGTGGGGCTGCGCTCCTCAGACAGAGGGCTTGCTGCTCTCGGGTTCCGCGAGCATGCCCAGCAGGTGGGCGATAGACGGAAGAACTGGACACGGTCTCTGTTTCCATGGGTAATCAGCTGCAGCCGAAAGCAAGCCACTTGCCACAGAAAAGCTCTACCCCCCACCACTGGCCTGGACAAGCGAGGACTTATGGAAAAGTGGGTCCCTGCAGGTCAGCCCCCGAGAAGCCAGTGGCAGGGAGGGCAGCATCGGGCACAAGAGGAGGCTGGGCAGGGAGTGGACTCTTCCAGGCCTCCTTTGTGCCTGGCCCTGTGCTCTGAGCCCACCCGGTCACTTCCTGGGCCGGAGCGGACTTTGTCATTATCTCTGCAACTGTTACTGCCCCTGCGGGGCGAGCTTTAGACTCAGCCCGAGCTCCTTTCTCATGTGACACTGCGTGTGACCCGGCTCGCTCACCACACTGCACGCCCCTGACTCCTCACACCCGCAAGGGCACCCACACCCATTTCCACACTCACACCCGCCTCCTCGCCACCCAGTGGCCCGGCAGGTGCACGGCCGCCCCTCCCCATCACCCCCCTCCCCGCCCCCAGCCCCAGCCGGGCTCCCAGCATGCCCCGCGCCAGCCCGTGGGCTGCCTGAAGCCACAGCCGGCCCTGACTCCCACAGCCAAATCGAGTCAAAGACCAATTAATATTCTGATACCTGTGGCTGGCTGGAGTGATGTAGAGCTGATGATTTCTTTTTCCATTTTACTCCAACTGTGGTTTCATTTTTTTCCCAGCCCTCCTTTGGTCAGTGGTTTTAGGGGCACTAAAGTTCACTTTTGTGGGTAACCTGCACTGTTAGCTGTTGATTTAATTAACTCAGCCTCTCTCTTCCTTGACCAGAACACGGCCAGCCGGGCTGCTCTGCAGACACCCATTTGGACAGCCAACGGCCGGAGGCGTCTGGCGGGAGAGGCGCGTGGTCCCTGGCTGTCGTCAGCCACTCCGGGTTTCCTGGAGCCCTGCTGAGCTGCTATCTCATGAGGCTCCACAGAGTTCTGCTCCCATTCGACAGGTGGGGAAATGAAGGCTCAGAGATGGGAACCCAATGACTGAGGGTCAGAAAGCTAGCACCAAACAGCGGGGCTCGCAAGCCAAGTATGTCTGCTTCGACAATCCTTTACTTTGGAGAGACAGTTTGTTCCTCCAAAAGGTGTCCCGTTGAAGGAGAGGTGGGGAGAAGACCAGAAGACACATGGTGGGGGGGCACTACAGGAGAAGCGGGAGGGAGAGAGGGATTTGGAGGAAGATGCTAACTGAAATCTTAGTCTCCTGGCCTCACTCCTGAGATTCTTCTTTACAATGGAACAGACCAGAGTCTTTCATCCTCTGAGAAGTTTCCAGAATCCTAGAGCAAGTCTCTCAGTGGCCAAGGGAACATCCATCCCTCAACATTGGGCCATCAAAGTCTTGTCCCCAGTGGGCAGCTCTAAGCTCAGAGGACCCTCACAGCTGGAGCAACCTGAGGCTGGAGGGAGCAGGGGGACCAAGCATCGGAGGAGGCTTCAGAAGGAGAGCTTATGACCTGGGAATGTGCGAGCAGCTGAGGCCAGGGAAGTGCTGAGAATCACAGGGACTCACCGAGAGATTTGGGGCCCGCGCCTCCCCATCTCTTGGCCCTCACCGCGCATCCCGGGATGCGGTTAGTGAGTGGTGGCTGGCTTTCCAGTCTGTGCGGCTGGTATTCTAGGGGACTCTGGCTGCTCGACTAGAAAAGGAGGGCTCTGGTCTTACAGACAGACCCTCCTTTCCTCTCCCCTTCCCACTCCACCTCCTCCAGGAAGCTCCCCACCCCTCACCCATGCCCATTCCCCAGCCCTGTGTCTAAGACTCTGTGGACCTTTGTTATTGTTGTTCTTAGGCTGTGTGTTTTTTCTGTTTTTTTGTTTTTTGCTGCCAGGGTGAATTGTCAATTGATTTGTTATTTATCCCACTGACAACAAAGAGAGTGAAAAGGTAATAATTCTGGGCCCTGGGGTAATTCAATTCCTGTAGCACCGTCAGCTACATTAACTTACTTCCTGGATCTCAATTCAATTAGAGCAACATTCCCCAGCATTAATAAATCAATACTCATGCCATTTGGATATATTTTGAATGTCTTTCATTATACATTGCAGGTCGGGGATGGCTGTTGAATTGGAAGTTAATGGGACAGGACAGGGCAGGTGGGGCTGCCTGGGGAGAAGCTTCCAGCCCTTGGCTCTCATTGCCTGCGCTATAGAAGAGGGCGTTAGTAAAACAGAGGCCTGGTTAACAGAGCGAGCCCGCTGGAATGCAGGCGAGCTGCCGCTCAGGTTGGGGGTGCAGAGCCGCAGTGGTTGAAAGGATTGTGTTCACCTGCTCATGTACTCATTCATTCATTCGTTCATCTTACCTTCTCCTCCCACTGTTCTCTCACTCTTCTCTAATCCCACCTCATCCCTCCTCCAAGACATTCTCTCGTCCTCCTCCTACCCTACCTCCTGTCTCTCCTCCTGCTCCCTCCCATGCCTTTTATCCTTCCTCCTACTCCTCCTCCCATCCTTCCTCTCTTCCTCTCTGCAAGTCATTCTCCCATCTCTCCATCCCTCCCACTCCTCCTCCCATGGTCCCACCCAGCCTTCCTCCCATCTCCATCTTCTCTTCATCCCTCCTGTCACTCCTCCTCCCTCTCCTCTTCTTATCCCTCCCTCATCTTTTTTTCCATCCCTCCATCTATCCCTACACCTACCCCTCTTTCCACACTTCTTCCTATCCCCTCATCTGCTACCCACCCCTCCTCCCATCCCTCTCTCCTTTCTCCTCCCACCTCTCTTCCCATCCTAACCTTTATCTTCTTCTTCTTATCACCTTCCTTCTCACCTTTCTCCTCCAGGTCATTCTCCCACCCCTCCTCCCATCCCTCCCCCATCTGCTTCCCATCCTTCCTTCTATCCCCTCCTCCTCCTTCTAATTTTCTTCCCATCCTTTCATCTTCTATTCATCCAGAACATTTTGTGGAGGGCCTACTAGGCTCTAGGCTCTATATTGACTTCCGGGCTCATAGAGATGTCTGTCTGTCTCAGAGATCCAGACATCTAAGCAAATAATTACAACACATTGTTCAAGAGCCACTGCATGAGTAATCGATAGCGTTCTGCCGGAGACCAGAGCAGGACTCAGAAATGAGCCAGTGGCAGGATGGCCTGACTCTGGGGGTTGGGGAAGGGTGAGGGAAGCCTCCACAGAGGACATGGAGCTTGCAACAGGTTTTGAAGCATGAGAAAATTTTGGCCACATGGTCTAAGCAAGATCAGGGATGGCAGAGAGCCCAAGGAAACCAAGGGCTGCTAGCAAGGGCCTCGCCATCATGTGTATGGATCCAAATTCCAAGGAAGTAAATAAAAATATGATTTCCCAGGATCATCCTCTGGGGAGCCTGACCTAGGACGTCTGGGCAGGGAGTCAGGAATCGGGGTCAGTGGCCTCAGCACCAAGGCGCCTGCTGATGGAGAGAGCCTGCTTCTCAGGCTGCCAGTAGCAGACTGTGTGGCTGAGCCAGTCCTTGCCCTCTCAAAGCCTTTTCAGGTCTATAATCAAACTTCTCATCTGATAATGTCTGTTTACTCACTTTGACAAATGAAAAAACTGAGGATCAAAGAGACAAGGACTGAGCCCCAGGTGCAGTCTCTCTGTCCCTGCCTGGAGGCACAGGGCCTTTGTACCTGCTGTGGCTTCCGTATCCTCGTAGCCATATGTTTGGCTCCTCCCCTTCTGTGCTGGTTGTCTGTGGCTGAATGACAAATTATCCCAAAATTCAGTGGCTTCAAACAACCAACATTTATCATCACATAGTTTCTATGGGTCAAGAATCCAGGAGTGGTTGATTCCAGCTCACGCTCGCTGAGGAGGCTGAAATCAGAATGGCGGAGGGCTGAGTCACCTGAAGGCTTGACTGGGTGGGCTGCCCAGATGGAGCCCTCACACAGCTGTCGGCAGGAGGCCGCAGGTCCACTGGACTTTGGCAGAAGGGGTTGGGGCCTCTCCACAGAGCTGCTTGACCTTCCTCATGTTAGGGCACCAGGCGATCTGAGAACGAGCAAGCAACATGTTTATAACCTATGGAAGTCAGGTGCCATTGTTTCTGGCATGTTCTACTTGCTAGAAGTGAGTCTTCCAGTCCAGTTCACACTCAAAGGGAGGAAACTAAGCTCCATCTCTTGAAAGGAAAACTATCGAAGAATTTGTGGACATATTTTAAAACCCCATTATCTTCCTCCAGGTCTCACGGAAACGATGCCTATCAGACATGCTCCCCCCGACACATCGGTCTGGAAGAAGCCCCCACCTCTCATCACTGTCTTGCTCCTCCTGCTCTTTGTTTTCTTCATGCCATCTGTCATCACCTGACATCCTTCTCTCTCTCTTTTTCTCTGAGTTATTTATTTTAGAGGGAGAGCACACACAAGCAGAGGGGGATGCAGAGGGCGAGAATCTCAGGCAGACTCCATGCTGAGCATACAGCCTGACGTGGGATTCCGTCTCATGACCCTGAGATCGTGGCCTGAGCCCAAATCAGGAGTTGGCCACTTAACCCACTGAGCCACCCAGGTGCCCCCGACATCCTTCTCTTTTAATTATTAATCTTGCTTATTGTGTGCCGCTTTGCCCCCAGGACGGGCTCCACGAAATCAGACACTTTGTCATTTTGAGTCACTGCAGCCTCCCCAGCATGAGAATGGCCCTTGGCACCTAGCAGATACTTGATAATTATTTGTCTAATCCTAGGATGAAGAGGAAGATGAAGGGAGAGAGAATGATCCAGACCTGCCTGGGTCTTCTTGGCCTCTGGACTCCTCTGGTTGGGCCCTGCAGGACCTGAAACCTCACCCTGAGCCAGACTGGGGACAGCCCCGCCTGGGGGTCAGTTCTGGTCCCCGTTTGGCCATCAGCCTTTGGTGTGGTACCAGATGTGTCCTTTGCCCCATCTGAGCCTTGGTTTCTCCATCTGATGGGAGTGGGCTAGAGCTAGATTCCACCTTCCACTTGGCGAGTACATCCCAAGCACCTGTCAGGTACCACTGAGGTTCCTGGCACCACACCACCTGCCTTCATGAGGCTGAGCCTCAAGGATAAACCCACTGAGGGTCCTGCCCCTTCCCTGGTGCTCTCGTTCTGCCCTCAGTTCCCTGGCAGGTGCTGCTATGGACTGAATTTTATCCCCACAGATACCTTAACATGACAGGGCCTTTGGGAATTAATTAGGGTTAGATGAGATCAGGAGAATGGAGCCTTCCTGATGGTATTAGTGGCTTTATAAGGAAGGGAGAGTGATCTCTCTCTCTCTCCCTCTCCCTCTCTCTCTCTCTCCCTGCCATGTGAGGAGGGAGGTAGCAGTCTGCAAGCCAGGAATAGGGCCCACGAGGGAATTAATTGGCTGGCACCTTGATCTTGGACTTCCTCTAGAACCACCAGAAATAAAGACCTATCATGTAAAGCCCCCAGCCTATGGTATTTTGTTACAGCGGCTCACACTAACCAGTACAGGTGCTGATGGTCAAGTATCCGATTCCAGAGACTGGGCTGGGATCCTTAAAACGCAGACTTGCCTGGGAAGGGATAGATAGCTACTGGAGGGAGAAATCTTTACAAAGCCAGTAATGAGGGGACTATGGAGAACAAGATCATGCTCAGCTCCGGGCCTTTGCACATGCTATTCCCTCCTGCCTGGAGCTCTTTTTTCCTCTTCCACATTCCTATCACTGGCCAGCTCCTCTTTGCCCTTTGGCCTTGGCTCCAAAGCCAGTTGCACCCAGAAGCTTCCTCTAACAAGAGTCTGGGTTGGGACCCTCTCCTGGTTCCCATGGCCCCCTGATGTCTTATATGAATACATTCTCCACACTAGACTACAAATCTTCCTTTGCTGTGTCTCCACTTGGCACCTCCCGTGAGTACCCCAAGGGTGGGACCCCAAGCTCAGAGGCTCAGCCCTCAGGTTGGGGGCCCAACTTCAGCCAGGTTAATTTCTTTTTCTTTTTTTTTTTAAAGATTTTAATTATTTATTTGTCAGAAAGAGAGAGACAGCATGCATAAGTAGGGGATGCCACAGGCAGAGGGAGAATCAGATCCCTGCCGATCAAGGAGACTGATATTGGACTCAATCCCAACACCCTGTGGTCATGACCTGAGCTGAAGGCAGAAGCCACCCAAGCACCCTCAGCCAGGTTCATTTCTTTAACTGGATCTCACAGTGGGTGATTTCCCAAGCTGTGGCATAAGCTTACACCTGTCTGCATGTCAAGCATGTGCTCTTCGTCTCTCCTTGCACTATAAACACGTGCTCTGAACCATTTTCTCCAACATTCACTCCTGTATCTTCATGAAGAATGGGTCTGTTCTTATCTCAAATGGAGGAAGGAACCCAGGCCCAAAGTTCACCCACATCCAGCCTGTCCTGACCCCAGCCCCACTCACTTGGAGGGAAACTGCCTTGGCCTGGTGACATACCAGATACATTGTGGGGAGCTCCCCTGTGTGCTGTGCTGAGACCCCACCTCTGTGCTCTGTTCACTGAGCCTGAACACAGGAGGAGAAAGCTGATATCAGTCCCACCCATATTCCAGGTGAGAAAACAGAGGCCCAGAGATGTGAAGTCTCTTGTTTACTCTCACTCAGCTAGTAAGTGAAAGAGCAGGGATTCAAACCCATGTCCATTCTACTTTTCTCCAATGAGTCCCAGAATGGCTTTGAAGCGCTGAGTGGGAGACAGGGTGCCATTTATTCACTCAATAATAAATACGGGGCTGCAGAGGGGCAGACAGATTACCCACAGACAAGTGGGGATTTCAGAGCCTTCACATAAGGGCCTTAAAGAGAATGAAGCAGGATGATGTGACAGTGATGGGGGAGGGGTACACTCTTAGATTGGGGTTCCTCTCTGAGGAACTGACTCCTGGCTCAGCCTGAGTGGCCAGCTCTTGGACACTTGGGAAGAGGCCGAGGGTGACAAGGGCAGAATTTTGAAGATGAGAAGGAGCATTTGGAAGGGCAGAGATCAGGGAGGGGAGGAAGAAAGCCAGGCTGTGTCCCAGGTGGAGGGGCCGAGGAACTGTGGCTACCCCTGGGCAGTTGGCCTATCCAGGCCCTGTAAGTGCTGGGGGGGGGGCATTGTTCCAGGGGATGGACGGATCCAGGAATAAGAAAGAAAAGGGGTGCACTGGGCTGCTGTGTCAGCTGAGGCTCCAGCCTCAGCTTGGAGCGAAGGCAGCTTGTGAGTGAGACAGAGCCAGGCCCTGAGACTGGGCCTCTTATGGCTGACTCTCCCTCTGGCAGTCCCACAGCTCTGCTGCCCCTACAACCTGCGTGGGCCACTTGGGAGGTGTCAGTCAGGGAGAAGGGACCTGTTCCCAATGCCACAGCTCAGGTGGGAGGACTAGGACCGGCTGCAGGGGTCTGAGACCTGACCATCCCCCTTCCCCACGTCAGGCCTGGGCCAGACCAGGGCTTCTTGGGTCCTCAGTAGGCCCTAGGAGAGAGGCCTGCCCAGGGAAGAAGTAGAGCTGTGGAGCTGAGGCCCCAGGCCTTCTCCTTCAGCCCATCTTGGCTGGCCCTCCCTAGCCATACTCCTACCAGCCCTAGATTTTGGACAGAGACTGAGCGATATTCTCCGGGCAAAACAAAGGACAGGGCCAACCTGTCCCCTTATGACTTGACACCGGCTTTACCACTCATGGGTGGTAGTCAACCCCGTGGGCTGAGCCAGCGCCAAAGCCCCCACAGGGCCCATAAGAGGAGTGGTTGTCCTGTGTAAATGTCCCTCTGAGGCCCCTGAGGAGACAGTACAGGACAACGGAAAGCACATGAGCTTTGAAAAAAAAAAAATCTGGGTTCAAATCCTGGGTGCCTCGTGTGACCTTGGGCAAATCACATGAAGGCTAAGTCCTCAGTTCCCCCATTTACAAAATGTGGGTGCACTGTGTACCCCCAAGGCTGGTTAGAGATTAAAAGAGAAGCTGCTGATGAGGAGCCCATCAGACATTAGCCTTCCTCCACCCATGTCACTGGCCAGCTGTGTGTCACCCAACATAAGACTCTATTCCCTTGGGGCTTCATAGAGTTTGGGAGCTGAAGGGACTTCAGGTTTCATGTAATGAGCCCATGTTTGCATGTAATAATAAATAGAGGTCCATGGTCAATACCATGCTGAATCATGGTCTCCAAGAGGCCATAGCTGTGTGGTCAGAATCCCAGCCAGGGGCTCATTCCTGGGTTCTGGCTCTTCCCACTACCTGGCTGCGAGACCCTGCACAACTCCCCTTTCATCTCTGAGGCTCGGCTGCCCATCAGCATCCCGAGGGGCAGACTAGATGTTTTCTTAGGATCCTCCTTAATTTGTGTCTGCCAGCTCGGGGATTCCCTGAGTCAGATCAGTAAGGCTGCAGTGTTGGCCACCTCCAGAGCCACCAGGGTAACTCATCTAAGAAGGGAGATGACTCAGTCTCCTCTATCCAGGCTGGGTCACATCTCTTGCCCTTGCCTATGCTGTTCTCTGCCAGGAACACCCTGTCCACTCTGGCACATTCCTTCATTCACACCGTAAAACGTCACCTCTAATATGAAGCTTTTCCTGCCTGCCATTTCCCCATGTAAAACTAATCGTTCCATCATGTTTCCCAGGACTCGAGCACACTCCCAACATTAGACACAAACCACACTACTGCCCTGATTTATGTGTGTGGGTGAGGAGCTCCTTGAGGGCAGGACTGGCTCTGATCCATTTCTGTGTCTAGCATTGGGCCTGGTGTGCAGTGAGCAGAGTAAGAATCTAATGAATGGAAGGGAGGAAGGAAGGAAGGAAGGAAGGAAGGAAGGAAGGAAGGAAGGAAAGAAGGAAGGAAGGAAGGAAGGAAGGAAGGAAGGAAGGAAGGGAGGGAGGAAGGGAGGAAGGAAAGGAAGGG
>PITA01021156.1:0-14161 GCA_004023965.1 Spilogale gracilis | reverse complement strand
AAGGAAGGAAGAAAAGAAGGGAGAAAGGGAAGGAGGGAAGGAAAGGGAAAGGGAAAGGGAAGGTAGGAAAGAAAGGAAAGAAAGGAAGGGAAGAAGGAAGAAAGGGAAGGAGGGAGGGACAGGAAGGAAAGTGGGGAGGGAGGAAGGGAAGGGAAGGGAGGAAAGGAAAGAGGAAGGAGAGGGAAGTAAGGGAGGAAGTAAGTCACAGTCTAAGGCAAATGGCAGGCAAGAGACCTTGACCCTGTCTCTTGCCGAGAACCAGTCCCCAACCCAGCCCGTACCCCAGCGAGCAGCCCAAGCCCACCTGGCCACTAGAGTCACTAATGAGCATTGATTCTGATCAGTCCCATCCATCATGCCTCTGGAGCTCCTTTCTTTAAAGAACATTAGGGAGCAAATGTATCATTGGTGACTGGAGGCCCAATAAAGCAGGCACCTCGCGAAATTTAGTATTCAACTCGTAAAGGCCTTAAAAGCATTTTTCAATTATGAATGGCCTGGGGGGAGTCGTTCTTTCTTCGCCGGGGGATGAATAAAGGTGGAAAATAATAGCATATCAATATTGTTGCAACTTAGCAGGATTAATCTGAGAGAGTTAAAGTCATTGCTTCTCCCTGCTGCCTGAGCGCTCAGGTGCCCTGGGAAGGACTTGGCCAAGGTGGTCCTCACCGGGACCGTGGGTGGGACTGCCTCCTGGTGGATCAGTACCTCAAGTACCATACCCTCCCTTTCTTTCCCCGCCATGACCTGGCCCCAGAGCACTCCCTGGCCCTGAGCCATTCTTACCCAGGAGAGGCCTCCAGGGCTGGTCTACTAATGATCTCTAAGCTTCGTACCATGCCGGGGGCTTAAAAGGGGTCTTTATCCTGAATGTGGTGATGGCTGCTCAAATCTACACATGTGATAGAATTTCAGAGAACTATACACACGCGCATAAACACACAAACATACAAGACAGAAAGAGTTCATGTAAAAGTCGGGTGAAGTTCTTCGGGTGAAGAACAATTTTGTTCTATTTCTAGAACTTCCTATGCATTTCTAACTATTTCAAAATAAGAAATTATAATCAAAACTAAACAATTAGGTTAAAAAATGTAAAAGGTGGTTCTCACAGGAACAAAGGAAATGGAATTTCATCATAGAAGTATAAAAAGATAGGCAGCTGCAGGAAACAGTGTTGCATTATCTGGGGGAGAACAGTGAAAACAATGCCTCCCCTCCAAAGATGTCTGCCTCCTAATGCCCAGAACCTATGAAGAAGTTAGGTTCCATGGCAAAGGGGAATTAAGCTTACAGATGGACTGAAGTTTGCTATCAGCTGACCCCAAGATGGGGAGATTATCCTGAATTATCCAGGTGGGCCCAATATACTCACAAGATCCTTTAAAGTGAGGAAGGGAGGTCTCAAGATGAGTCAAATAGAGATTTGAAAATGCTACCGCTGGCTTTCAAGATGGAGGAAGTGGTCATTAGCTAAGAAATGAGGTCAGCCTCTAGAAGTTTGAAAAGGTGAAGAAATAGAGTCTTCCCTAGAACGTCCTAAAAGAACTCAGCCCTGACAACACCTCAATGTTAGCCCAGCGAGACCCGTTTTGGACTTCCATCTTCAGAACTTTAAAATAAATATGTTTCAACTACTGTTATAGCAGCAATAGGAAACTCATACATCTAGTGGATGACATTGTTTAATTCAATGTGCACACACCCTAAGATTCAACAATTTCACTCCTAAAGAAAACCTTTGCTCTGCTTTAGGATGTAGATGTGGTGTAAGGTCATCTACAAGAGTGTTCACAGTAACATTATTCAAAATAACTTAACTAAAAATGATCCAATGTCCATCAATAGGAAATGAATAAATCCAATGTGGTATATTCCTACAATGGAATATTATACAACAGTGAAAATTAATGCCTTGTAGTTACATACAAAGGCATGGAAGAATTCTGTAAGAAATGATAAATGAAAGAAGCAAGTCACAGAGAAAGACAGATAGTAACATTCATTTATGTAAAGCTCAAGAATAGACAAAGCTAAATAATATGTTGGGTTTTTTTAAATTTTAATTCCAGTATAGCAAACATAGTTTCAAGTTTATAATATAGTGATTCAACTATTCTATACACTCCTGGTGCTCATCATGACAAGTGTACTCCTTAATCCCCACCACCTGTTATTACCTATTCCCCCACTCACCTCTCTTCTGGGTTACCACCAGTGTGTTCTCTAAGGGATGTCTTTTTTTTTTTTAAACATTTTATTTGACAGAGAGAAACACAGCCAGAGAGGGAACATAAGCAGGGGGAGTGAGAGAGGGAGAAGCAGGCTTCCTGCCAAGCAGGGAGCCCGATGTGGGACTCGATGTGGGACTCGATCCAGGGTCTCTGGGATCATGACCTGAGCCGAAGGCAGTCGCTTAACCAACTGAGCCACCCAGGTGCCCCTCTAAGGAATGTCTTTTTAAAAAGTAAAACTATAAGGAGAAGAAGGAATGATTAATACAAAAATCACTATGTGAGCTACCTCTTGGGAGAAAGAAAAGGTTGAGACCCACAAGAAGTCTTAAAGGTACAGCAATTTCTTGAGCTGGGTGGTATGGATACAGGCATCTGTTGTATTATATTACTTTACTATATTATATTATATTATTACTTAAATTGTATGTATATATTTATATGGCCTTTTGAGTGGATGGTAGAGTTCACAATAAAATATTTTTCAAAGTCCTTGATTTTGAGTGTTCATTTGATCCTTTGTCACTACACCATGAGCAAGGCAGGGTAGTGGTCATTACCTTCATTCTACAAGTGGGGAAACTGAGGATCTGAGGGATTAAGTGACTTACTCAAGCTCATTTGCCTATTTCCCAAGCTTCATCTCTATCCATTCACCCCATCTCCTGCGCTCTGGCTTGAGTTGAAGAAAGAAATGAGACAGCAGGAAGAGAAAAGATGAGTCTCTCCCTCGTTTTTGAATTTCAAAAAAGGGAGTCAAAACCTCATGTCATGGACTAATTGTGGAGATTATGTAAGCAAACTCCCTCATCCCTCAGATTGTATAGAGATTTTTGAGCTCATGTACATATACGCATATAAATGCGCATAGCAGCATGTGGGCTTTGTGGAGTCAGAAGCTGTGAACCGTGATGTAGAGACTACAGCTCCCTGAGAAAGGTGGACCCTATACTATATTCACTCTGGGCCAAGTATTACCAGCTAGCTTCATAGGTTCTGAAAAAAATCTACAAATCTCACTTCCAAGGAGAATCCAGGGGTGGAGTAAGACCCCAGAGTAAAACTGTCTGGGTAGTATACAGTCTGAAAGGACCCTGGATGCCTCCAGCAAACTTCCTAAAGCTGGTTTTGTGTAGGAAAGTGCATAAATAACCAAAATATTATAAATAAATAAACAAATAAAAAATAACCAAGATCTGAAAAAAAGGAAACAAAAGAGCTTACAGATATTAAAAAGATTTAAAAATGAATGAAGAGATATTGTGTAAAGTTTTATAAGTACACATTTGATAATTCAGATGAACTGGACAATTCCTCTAACATAAACTGGTAGAAGAATAAGCAGAAAATCTGCATAGACCTATATATTTTAAAGAAAACATATCCATTAAAAAACACTCACAAAGAATATTTTAGGCACAGATGGTCTCACTGATGAATTTTTCCAGACATATACGAAAGAAATGATACCGATTTTACACAAATTGTTCCAAAAAAACGTGTTTTTAAATAATATTTTCTAACACACTTTTAAGGCCAGCATAATCCTGATACCAAAAATTACAGAAAATGAAAATTAAAGACCAATATCTCTCATGATTAATTAAGCCCTCTAAGGTTCAATTGTTCATTTGTCAAGTGGAGATCACAATAGTTACCTTCCTTGGAGAGTTCTTGTAAGGATTAAATGAGATAGATGCAAAAATCCTTACCAAAACATAGGGAGACCAAATCCATATGTATGGAGATTTTTTTAAAAAGATTTATTTATTTATCTTAGAGAGAGCATGTGCCTGAGAGAGAGTGTGAGGGGGGAAGGGGCAAAGGGAGAGACCCCTCAAGCAGGCTCCCTGCTGAGTAGGGAAGCCCACTCAGGACTTGATCCCAGGACCCTGAAATCATGGCCTGAGCTGAAACCAAGAGCTGGATGCCCCACCAACTGAGCCACCTAGGTTTTTACAGTCACCAATATGGAGGTTTGGAGGTTTTTACAGGTTTGGGAGGTATGGAGGTTTTTACAGTCACAAATGAGTTGGGATTTTTCTTCCCAAGAATGAGAAGTTTATTTTAACATTTAAAAATCTACCATTTGGTGCAGCTGGCTGGTTCATTTGGTAGGGCATGCAACTCTTGATCTTTGGGTTGTAGGTTCAAGTCCCACTACTGGGTATAGAGATCACTTAAAAATTAAAATCTTTTTTAAAAAAGCCATTATGATAGTCAAGAAACAAGGGTTGGTGAGGATGTGGAGAAGAAGGAGCCCTTGTGCATTGTTGGTGAGAATTCAGACTGGTGCAAACATTATGGAAAACAGTATGGAGGTTCCTTGAAAAATTAAAAATTACAATCCAGTAATCACACTCCTGGGTATTTATCCAAAGAACACAAAAACACTACTTGAAAGGGTATATGGATCACTATGTTTATTGCAGCATTATTTATAATAGCCAAATTATGGAAGCAGCCTAAGTGTCCATCAATAGATGAATGGATAAAGAAAATGTGATATGTCTGTGTGTGTGTGTGTGTGTGTGTGTGTGTGGTGTGTGGTGTGTGTGTTGTGTGTAATGAAACATTATTCAATCATAAGAAAGAATGAAATCTTGTCATTTACAACATCATCGATAGAGCTAGAGAATATAATGCTAAATGAAATAAGTCAGAGAAAGACAAATATCATATGATTTCATGCATATGTGGAATTTAAGAAACAAAACAAATGAACAAAGGGGAAAAAAGAGAAAGAGAAAAACCAAGAAATAGATTCTTAACTATAGAAAACAAACCGATAGTTCCCAGAAGGGAGGTGGGTGGTAAGTGGGGAGAATTGGTGATGTGGATTAAAGAGTATACTTATTATGATGATCACTGTAGAGAGTAATGAGTAGTGTAGAGAATTGTTGAACTGCTATATTATACACACAGAACTAACATAACACTGCATGTTAACTATACTGGAACTAAAATTAAAAACAATAATTTTTTTAAAAAACCAATTACTAGAATTGACCACATTAATATAAAAAGGAAATGAAGGATAAAAATCATACTATCTTCTCAATGTAAAAATACTCATTTGAAAAAAAAATACTCATTTGATAAAATTCAACACATATTCATGATTTTTAAAACTCCTAGCAAATATTTATTTAAAATTTTTTCTTAATCTGATAAAAGGAATTTGCATATGAGCACAGCAAATGATACCTAATGGCAAAATACTGAGAAACTTCCTTGGAGATTTTTAATGGGATAATTGTGTCTACCATTGCCACTTATTTTTTAAGGGTGGGGAAGAAGCAGAGGAAGAGGGCAAGAGAGAATCCCAAGCACAGCCTGACATGAGGCTCGATCCCACAACCCCAAGATCATAACCTGAGCTGAAATCAAGAATTGGATACCCAACCAAGTGAGCCACCCAGGTGCACCTACTATTGCCATTTCTATTCAACATTGTACTGGAGAGCCTAACCAGAGCAATATAATAAGAAAAATAAATAAAATGCATAAAGAATAAAGGAAGAAGCAGGAGACAACGTGGTTGTGCCCATAGAAAATTTAAATTAATTTACAAATAACTAAAATCCTCAGCTAATTTAGCAAACAATTATATTTCTATATATCCATAATAATAGAAAGTGAAATTTGAAAATATATAATTTATAATAGAGTAAAAAATCATATAGGGGCACCTGGGTCACTCAGTTGCTAAGTGTCTGCCTTCGGCTCAGGTCATGATCCCGGAGTCAGGCTTCCTGATGAGCTTTTCCCTCTCTCACTCCCCCACTTGTGTTCTTTCTCTAGCTATGTTTCTCTCTGTCAAATAAATAAAAAAAATCTTTTAAAAAAATTATATAACTAAATAAAAAAATCTAAATGTATACATGGGTGCCTGGGTAGCTCAATCCATTAGGCATCTGACTTGATTTCAACTCAGATCATGATCTCAGGATCATGGGATGGAGCCCCATATCAGGCTCAGCACTGAGTCCACTTAAAATCTTCTCTCTCCCTCTCTCTCTGCCCCTTTGCCTGCTCACACATGCTCTCTCTCCCTTTCTCTCTCAAATAAAACAAAATCTTAAAAAAAATAAAATAAAGTGAGATGTAGAAGATCTCTACACAGAGAACTATAAAACACTATCCAAAAAAAATTTAAAGATCTAAAAACCAATGGAAGAATATACCATGTTCATGGATTACACGACTCTATATTGTAAAATTATCTCTTCTCCATAAATTATCTATAGATTCAATGCAATCCAAATCCAAATCCAAGTCCAAATTGAAATCCCCAGCAGTTTTTTTGGTGGAAACTGCCAAGTTAATTATAATTTTTTAAATAAAAAAGCAAAAGTTAAAAATACCCAGGATAATCAAAGAAGAGCAAAGTTAAAGAACTTAAACCAGTGGATATCAAGACTTATTATGAACCTAAAGTAATTAAGGTAGTGTGGTATTAACACAAGGAAAGGCAAATATACCACAGAAAATAAAGCAGATTCTATTTCTTGCACAACTGAGTTTATGGAGTGAGGTTTATACTCACTGCACAGCCATAAGTGCATTAAGGGCACCTAATAGGTAAAGCTTTAGAGTCAGGAATGCTTCCTTGAAGAAATAATGATAGATCTAAAATCTGAAGAAAAAACAGAGAGAGCATGTGCAAAGGCCCTCTGGGTGTAGGAAACTTGGCCCCATTAAGGAAGTTGAGAGAAAGCTCATGAGGCTGGAGTAGAGAGAGAGGAGGGGTGAAGATTGGAGCTGTGGCCAAAGAAGTCAAAGGTCTACATGGCCTCCAGAGCCAGAGCAAGTGCTATGACCTCATCTCCACTTTCATAAGGTTCCTCACACCTTCTCAGGGACTTGGTTCACATAAGACTGTGAGCCCTACAAGAATGGACACCACTCTGTGTCTTGGTGGCCATAGAAGGTGCTCAGAGGTACTTGATGAATACATGTGAGAGCAGAGCTGGGATAAAAGCCAGGGCCAGTGACTCCTTATTCAGGACTCTTCCGTTCACATTGGTGCCTCAAGCTTCCAAGAATTTACGTAAGACCCCTCCCTCCTTCTCCCTTTAAATACAAAAACAGAAAAACTCTTTGTATTACACATAATACCTTATTAATACTATGTGGTCCTCTCATTCCCCTGAAGAAAGGGGCCACCAAAGGCCAGAGTCTGCATCTTGTATGTCTATAGCCCAGCTCCTGACATAGTGCCTAGAATCCAGGCAACAATTAGCAGACACTTGATGAAATGTTTTTTGACAGATCTGTGCTCAAACCCACCTCCACCTCTGACCTACTTTGTGACTTCAGGCCATTTAACATGGCCACAGAGGCTCAGTTGTTCGCCTGAGAAATGGGTGGGGGGCATTGGTAATAGCTACTGTCCCTGAGAATTCTTGTGAGGATTATATGATAATGTGTCAAAAGTACCTAGTACCTAACAGAATCTAACACATCCTAAATGCTCAAGGAATGCTAGCTGCTATGACTGTCATTATTCTCTGAGCCTCAATGTTTTTCATCGATAAGTTGGTTAAATGAACTTATCTGGGAGAGATATCGATGGAGACATTCCCAATCTACCTTGCATATTTTGGTAATGGTTAAAACTGTCCATCAGGCACATACTACTTTTGCCACTTTTAATATGTGTAATTTTTACTTCCTTGAGTTGTCATAAAGTTTAAACAAGACAAGGTATTTAAAGCACCTAGCATAGTTTATGGTCATGATTCAATAAATGGTGGATTTAGTTATTACCAACCATAAGCAGAATCCCTTGTCTTCTCAGCATTCGCCTTCTCAGCATAACAAGTCTTGCCCCATCCCTCCAGCAGGTGACTTCAAGACGTTCAGGGATTCCATGGCTGATAGAGAAAGCACAGGAGACCCTTTCCCACTGAGACCTGTGCCACTTCCTTCCCCGATTTTTCCTGTAGGACATTTACTCCTAGTGTCTTCAGCTTGCCTCTTGTCAGAATAAAAGGGACAACCAAAGTTTGGTTGCTCCACCAAGGCTCCTGGCCATCAACCCAAAGGAAGTAGCTTCAGCCCTACTGCCACAAGCAAGCCATCCCTAATGTCAAAGAGAAACTTTTGTGTCTTTTTTTTTAACGATTTTATTTATTTGAGAGAAGAGAGAGAGAGCATGAGCTGGGGAAGGGGCAGAGGGAGAGAAAAAGCTAACTTCCTGATAAGCAGGGAGCCCAAAGCAGGGCTCGATCCCAGGACCCTGAGATCATGACCTGAGCCGAAGACAGATGCTTAACAAACTGAGCCACCCAGATGCCCCAAGATGCAAGTCACATGCTGAACAGCCAGCACCTCTGGGTGAGAGAGAGCCCAGGGGAGCTGGAACACCAAGGCCCTTACACCCCAAGAAATAAGCTTGGTGTTTCTTGTGGACCTTAAGACAGAGAAGGAATGTCACTCTCAGTTAGCTTGTCCCTCCTTGAATCCCAGCCAGGGATAAACCCCTAGCAAGTGGACACATTATACAGGCTTCATGGGAGGAAGGACCTCACTTTTCTACCTCCTCACTGGACCAGCCACCTCATCTCTCACCTTGACCAGTCTGTCTTCCTGGTGGTTTCTTCAGTTCTCCTTTTCATCCCTATGTTAGTCAGGCCAGGTTAGGTAGTGCTGCAGTAACAAATAATCTCTGTGTCTCAGTGGCTTGTGGGAACAGAGATGCATTTTTTTGGCCACACTCTCAGGTCACTGCTGGTCAGATACAGCTCTGATCCATGTCATCTTCTCTTGTAACTTGGACAGATGAAGCCGCCTCCTTCTAGAATATGACTAAGTTGTTTTGGAGACAGGAAATGAGACCTTGAAAGTTACACAATGCCTTAAAGCTTCTGCCTAAAAGTGGCACATGGCAATTCTACTCATATTTCATTGGCCAAAGTTAGTTATATGATCAAAGCTGACGTCAAAGAAGTAGGAACTGTGTGACCCTCCCACAGAAAGAAGTGAATAACTGAGAACAATCATACAATCTACCACCACCCCACACCTTGCACCAATCTATTTTCAGTTAGGCAGATAGAATGAACTATAAAAACATAAATCATCATATTCCCCCATTTTTAAGCCCTCCACCCTCATCCTTAGAATAAAATCCCAATCCTGCCAGATCTGGCCCAACCTCCTTCCTACCTTCCTTTCCGTTCCTTTCCTACTTTGACTCTGGCTCCATCCACACTGGCTTCTGAATTTGCAAGCTCTTTCTCACCACAGGGCCTTTGCACATGCTGTTCCCTAGGTCCAGCTCTTAAACTCAGCTCTTCCCAGGCCTGCATTTTCCCATAAATAGAGCTCAGCTCAACTATCACAGTAGAGAAAACTCCTTGACCATCCCACTACTCTCTCCCACACTGCCCCATTTATGTCCTTCCTAACATTTAACAAGCTGGAATTATTCTGTGTATAATTGTATAACTGGCACATAAGCTTCTTGGGAGTGCATGTGTCTGTCTTTCTCACCATGATACCTCTAGCTCAGCAGGAGTTCAGCCAATAATAGCAGCATGAATGAAAGGGTCAGACAGTGACAAACGGGGTTAGACCTGGCCTGACAGCTCAGTGCCTATAAGCACCATGAGCCCTCCCTACCCACACTCCCATCCCCAGGATGGTACTGTATGGCAGACAAGGGAAAGCCTAAACCTCATCTATGCCCTTTCCTTGCTCATCTACTGCAGTCCACCCAGAACCAGAAGGTGTGTTATATGCCATCTAAAAATTAAGTCAGATATAATCAGTCCAGAGTAGTTACTCTCGATGGGGTGTTGTGGTTTGCCTCCCACTCACTGTGTCCTGAATGTTCATTGTAAGCCTGAGAGATGGGTATTATGATCCTTGATTTACAGATGAGGAAACTGAGGCTCAAAGCAGTTGGCAGGTTTGCCTACCATGGCTGTGCTGCTCATGGATGGAAGAGCTGGGATTTGAACCCAAGACTGGCTCCAAGAAAGGCCTGGGCAGGATTTCTGTGCTGCTGGATAATTTTACAAGCAGGGACTCTCCTGACATCTGGAGTAGGCAGAATAATGGTCCCCAAAGATGCGCAGGTCATGACCACCCAAATCTCTGATGTTGAAAGGGACTTCACCGGGATGATTAGGTAAAGGCCTCGAAATGCTGGAGCATGCTGAAGTCTCCCTCGTGATTAATCTGGGCCCATCTGGATGAGTGAGGCAGGGGTGTAAGAGCCGGAGAGAGAGACTGGAAGATGACAGGCTGATGGCTTTAAATGCGGAGGGAGGAGGTCCCAAGCCAAGGAACACTGGTGGCCTCCAGAGGCTGGAAAAAAACAAGGAAAAAGATTCTCCCCTACAGCCTCCAGAAGGAATGCAGTCAGGCCTACACCTTGATCTTAGCCCAGTGACACCTCTGACCTGCAGAACTGTAAGATAATAGAGTTGGTTGCATAAAGCCAATAAGAGACAGGTCATTGTCACAGCAGCAATAAACAAGTTGCATAACCCCTCACATCCTGCCCCCTCAGCCTTTCCAGCCAAACTGATGGTTCCTTGATGACAAGAGCCCAGCAAGTGATAGTGGGCATACAGTAGGCACTCAATGACTCAGAGGGTGTAGTTCAGTGTGGGCACTCACAGGATTAAGAAGGATTCACAGTGACTCCTAGAGGAGGAGCCTGGAGAGCACACAGGGTGACACCAGACAGGGATGGGGAACAGGCAGGACATGCCCCTGCAGCTCCGCAGAGAACCCAAATCCCTCCTGGAAAGATCCCCCACGTCAGGCCAATCACTCCCATTTCACACACACCAACACCAAGACTCAGAGAGGGGACAGAGGCTACCAGGCAGGCTGGTGGCCAAGAGAGGATTAGGAATTCAGTCACCTGACCCATCAGTCTCATTTCCAAGCCTCTGGCCGGCCCTGCTCCACCTTGGGTGATCAAGATGTCGCTCATCCAGGAACCTTGAATAAGAGATCCCGGATGGCCCGGAGGCCAGAGGCCAAGTGCAGGTAGGCAGGCAGGGGTGTGGAGATCAGCAAGGCATGCTACCCTCAGGAGCTCCACATCCAGCGGAGAATGGACATGACAGGTCATTGGAGACCTGGCTTCTAGTCTCAGCTCTGCTCCCATGTGACATTTGGAAAGCTCCTCTCCCTCCCTGTGCTTCAGTTTCCCCATCAAGGAACTGAGTTTTACCTCTACAGGCCTTTCTGGCTCTTGGACGGTGGGATCTGCCATCAGGCCTGCCCTCCTCTCAGCCCCATGCCCCCCACTCAGCTGGGGTCCCAGGGCTTCTCAGCAAGTTCATTGACTTCTCTGGCTCTGACCTAGGACAAGGGAACTGCGGTGGCCCTGCCCCCCACCCAGGCTCAGCAATAGATGTTTCCCCACGCCTTCCTGACCTTTGTCTTCCTTCTCTACCTTACCTGTCACACAGATGAGCTTCTAGTCTACCCAACTCTAGGGTCCTAACCCCAGAAAGAGGGGAACTCAGATATGATACCAGACAGCATCTGGCCTCAGTGCTTAGGTCTCTCCTGGCCCTCCTCTTTGATATACTATGACCATTGCCTCCCTCGGCTGCCCGCCCCCCGCCCCCAACCTTTGTTTGGTTCCTATGCCTTGCGGATTTGCCTGGACTTTTTTCTCAGGCCTCAGGAGCCTTGAAACTTCCCTAAACCCCAATATCCTGATATTTTTCAACTACAGAGTCTGTGCAGCTCCCCAAACCTCCTGAATACCATCCCATAGGAAAGCCTAGAAAGGAGGGAATCCTAGTATGAAAACCAATGCACAGAGAGGGCCAACAATTGCCTGCAGGACACACAGCAAAAGCAAGGAGGCCCCATATTCAACGTCTTCATCTGGGACCCCTCCCCAGCATGATAATCCTGCCCAGCAGCTCCCTCTGTCAGCCTGAAGGACAGGGAGAGCTGCCAGCCCAATGACCGATGTCCAAGACCACAGTGATGCTATTCTTTCCTCAAGTGAGCTCCACCTACTCTGCACCAGATTTAGCCATTTAATGCAGCTGGGCCTGCTTTGTCCCTGCCTCTGAGATTAGCTCTGGAACTGGGCTTTGAATGCCTGCCCAGAGACACTCAGCTTAAAACACCGGGTACAAGAAAAAAAAAATCGACCACATTTAATGGAGCCGTCAGCGGGTGGGTCTGGGCTGTCCATTATGCAGCCCTGTCCGCCCAGGGAGCCCAGCCACGTGGCTGCCTGACCACAGCATTAAGGCGACATTAACCCGCAGGCCAGGCTGGGGGAAGAGCCACCAGAGCCCAGGCCCGGGGCCTATCACTCCTGCTCCCCAAGGCCCCGGGCCCCAGGGATTCTTGGTACCCCTAAACAGGAAGCAGGGAAAGAGGCCTTACTGGGTAAATCGACCTCTCCTGGTCACAGGGTCCTACTCCAGAAGGAGCCCTGGGATGTCTCTCTGAGGTCTGAGACAACATAAGGACTGTCTCTCTGCTCTACTGCAGGGGCAGACAACATCAGAGGCACTCCTGGGGACCCCTTTTCCCCAAACCATGTCCTAGATAATGCCTGACCTGCCACAGTTTTTGCTGATTTTTTTTTGCTATTTAAAAATTACCCTTGGGACACCTGGGTGGTTCAGTCAGTGAAGTATCTGTCTTTGGTCATGATCCCAGGGTCCTTCCCTGAGCAGGGAGCCTGCTTCTTCCTCTCCTTCTGTCCCTCCCCCCACCGCTTGTGGTGTGTCTCTCTATCAAATAAATAAATACAATCTTTTAAAAATATTACCCTCCTTAACATTCAAGTTGCCCTAGAACTCAGTTTCCCAAAATGGGTTCCAGGAAATATCAGTCTCTCAAGTTCCTTCATAGAGAAAAGAGTTACAAAGCTAATAAATGCTCTGAGAAGTCCTATAATAGAATTTGATTTTATTTGATTCACTTCCCAGACTTATTTGATTACAGAACCCTTCCTTTACTTTAAAAGAACATTAGTATACCCAGGGCCTGGTGTTCCAAGGAATACCCTTTGGGAAATGACACTTTAGAAGTCTGAGGTCCTCTCCTTCCTAAGCCCCAACTGTGGTCAGAGGCTCTAATTATGTGGCTGTTCAAAGCCTATGAAAGAGATGAAGGGGGATTCTGGCCTTCAATTATAAGTGACTCTAAGGGCCTAAGTCACAGACCCACCCAGAGTCAAGGGAGGAAACACAGGTGCCTCTCAATGGAAGGAGGGCCAATGCCACATGTAAGAACACCCCCCCCACCCCTACCCTGCTGGAGCAGGGATGTATTCATGGAAGAATGGTCTCTCCTCATTGTCAGAGCTACTTCTCAGAAGCTTTGCTTCTTAAACTTATGCTCCCTGGAAACTGCTTCTGTAGATTTGTGGGCTCCAGGGTATCCCTGCAGAAGTCCCAAGCCAGACAACAGGACACCCAAATTCTGCTCCTGCTTTTCCAGGTGGCATGCTGTGTGACCCAGGGAGGGCCTCTGACCTCTCCATGCTGGTGGCTGCAGGTCTGGGACCCCTCTGTGTGGATACACCTCTTCTCCTACTCTCCCAGGAATGCTGGCTTATTTGTATTAGACGCCCCGAGATCCCGCCAGCCAAAGCTCATCAAACACCTTCTCTGTGCCAATCATGCAAGGTACTAGAGCCTCAATACCCCTGTTCCTCAAAGCCAGGAATGATTATCTTACTGCAGGCCGATCTGGACCATCAGCTGCCACAGTCGTCAATGAAGAAAAGCAATTTGGTAAACACGAATCTCCCAGATGTGTGAGAAAAAGCAAATGGAACATCAAAGCTCCTTTTATGTGAACTTTCCAGGGCCAGAGAACTCATGCAGTGTGACAGACTGAATTTTCCAAACATGGCCACCCTGACAATTTCCAGCCCACACGTTCTTCTAACACAGTAACAATGACCCTGTATGTTT
>PITA01021155.1:0-33288 GCA_004023965.1 Spilogale gracilis | reverse complement strand
GAAGGCTCCCTGCCCTGGACGGCGCCCTGAAGGGGTTTGAGACATTTGCTCTGGGTCTCTTCCTCCCCACTGAGAGTGACAAGGAGGAGGTCCACACCTGAACCCACTGTACCCATCCTTCAGGGTGCAGATGGGGAAACTGAGGCCCAGAGCCTGTGAGTGTCCAGCTCGGGTCCCTCTGGGGGGGGAGTGGAAGGCAGGGCTGTTGGGAAGGGAAGTTCCCAACTCCAGCTCCCCCTGCGGGTGTGCAGGACCCAGGCAGGGTCATGGCCCACACCGGCTCCTGGTGCAGCGCCCTAGGCTAGGGCGGGGCACTAAGGCTGTGGTCACAGGGGAGGCCAGCTGCCCACCGCCCACCCAGTGCAGGCTGCCTCGGAGGTTACAAAACGCTGGGAGGCCAGGCACACAGTCCCACTTGCCTGAGCTCCCCAGGAGCCGGCGGGAGGCTCTCAGAGGGGCAGCTGGTAAGCTCTGCTCCTTCTTGTGGTGGTGCTCAATGCTCACTTCCCTCGCAGGAAGGGCGTTCAGGGGTGGGCAGAGCACCAGCCTCCCACCCCCAGCCTGGAGGAACCCCCCCAGCAGATGGGGGCTCATGCCCCCAGGCCTGCCTGTGGGGGGTGCCAGCGCCCCATGTGCGCCCACCTGCGCCCAGGCAGCTGGAGATAAAAGCACAGGCGGGACCCCAGACCGGCGCGCACCTCGCCAAGCTGAAGTTTATTTTCCCAACTGTGGCTGATTCATGGTCAGGACGTGGCGGCCGCGGGGAGGGGAAATTCTGCCCGCAGCGGGCGGGGCGTTGGCGGGGCTGACCCCGGCCCACCACCCCGGCCAGTGCGTGGGTGCAGCGTCTCTGCGCGGGGGGCCGGCCGGCCGGGCTGGACTGTGCCCTGGGGTCAGGGGCTCCTGGGGCGCCGCCCGGGGGCTGGGAGCCGGGAGCCCCACGCCCTGGGCCGCCACCTGGGGCGTACCCCGCATTGCCCCAACCCCCCTCCCCGGCCCCAAGAGCCCCCTCGCTCGGACTCAGTTTCCCCAGCGGCTCCTGGGTGGGCGCAGAGGCGCGGACTTACCGGGCGGGGGCGCGGCGGCGCTCGTTCGGGTCGGGCCGGGGGCCGCGGGTGCCGGCGCACCGCGGGCTCCGCAAGGATCGGGCTGGGCTCGGTGGAGGCAGGGCTCGGGCTGGGCTCCGGCGGCGCGGGGCGCGCGGAAGAGGAGGTGCCGGCAGCCACGTGGGGAGCGGGCGCGGCCCGGGGCGGAGCCGGGGAGGGGTCCGCGGGACGCCCCGCCCTGCCCGGTCCGCGGCGGCTGGTGCCTGCGAGGGGACTCTGCCCTAGCGGGTCGGTACCCCCGCGTCCCCCCACCCCCAGAGGTCGCCCCTTCCGCACCTGCCGACCTCGTTCCCGGCGGGCAGGGTGGCCGTGGGGGCGGAACACGCGGAGCGGGGGCCCGGGAAGCAACTGGAGGCGGACCCCCCCACCACAGACCTCAGTGCGGGCCGCCTCCCTGGTCTCCTCTGCGCCGGGTCTTCTTGCCCCCACCCCTCCTCCGGGTCCAGCCCCCACCGGCAGCCAAGGGGCTCAGGGTCAAAGTCGCCCATGTCGCTCACCTGCCTCCGCCCCCTACCTGGATTCCTTGGCTGAGGGTCCCTCGCTGGTGTTCTGCAGGGGAGAGCGCCCCCACCAGCTGGGCCAGCCCCTGCGGGCCTCACAGCAGCCGTCTCAGAGAGCGCTGGGGATGAGGGTTTGGGGCAGCCTGGGCGCGGCTGGACCCTGCAGGCAACAGGCGGGAGGAAACCGCCCCTGTCCGGGCCGCCAGAGTGCTGGGACTATGTTCTCTGCCACCCTCCCTCCTTGCCCTTCCTCGTCACTCCTGCCGCACTGTGGGACCTGGTCCTCCACCCCCACATTGCCCAGGGGGTGCCGGCCTGCCTGACCAGCTAGGGAGAGGCGGCCCCGAGCTCTGGAAGTCCCTTCAGATATCTATCTGACCCACAGTCAGGGCGCCGGGGGAGCAGATCGCCCCAGGCCTGAGGGCCTCCGGAGACCCTGGGTGCGTGAGGGGCAGGTGGAGGCAGGCAGGCCTCTGTCCAGCCCCAGTGCGTGGGTGGGCGGAGACATAGGCCCTGCCCTGAGGGCCCTGCTCCCTTGCTCAGGGTGTGAGTCAGGCCTGGACATGACTTCAAGTGCCCAGCCTCAGCTTCCCCGCCTGTAAGGGAGGATGACAGGAGCCTCCAATAAAGCTTGTGATTAGGGCAAGACGAGAACATGTGGATGGAGCATCCTTGTCCCTGGCTCGGAGACCTGCGGAATTCAGACCCTGCAGAGGCAGCCCGGGGGGGCGGACTGACCACGGAAGGGCAGGGGGCAGGGGGCAGGGGGCAGGGTATAGCTGCTTTGGGCCAGGTGCTTTCCCAGCCTCGCCCCAGCTTCTGCGCTAGGACCCACCGCGTGCCTCTGTCTGGTGGGGACAGGGCGTGCAGCCTCTGCCCGGCCCAGGAGGTCTTCTTGGCTCAGCCCCAGGAGTGGCTTCTGGCCACAGGCCAGGGCTGGATGCAGCCTCCTGAGCACTAGGAGAGCCAGCCAGGGAAGGTGCTTGCTGACTCTTGGACACTGTCCAACCTGGAGACGTGGGGACGTGATCTCCTGGATGGAGACTCAGCAATTCTTGGAATGCTCTGAGTTGCTTGGGTGAGCGAGCCTCTGCCTGGAAGGCTGGCCAGCTCTCCCCCCGTCCTGCTCCCTGCCGCTCTGCTTGACCCTCTGAGATTTGGGTTCTCCTCCTGGAAGCCTTCCTGCCCTTGCTGGAGCTGGGTTTCGGGCCTTTCCGTGCTCTCCTGATGCCTGGCATTAGTAGGACCTGGAGGGGGAGTAGGAGGCACGGGCCGGTGACTCACTGTTGTCCCGAGCTGGCGCCGGGCTGCTCTCGGCTGTGGTCAGCGGGTGTGTCTGTTGGCCTAGGAGAGAAGGCAGTGGAGGAAAGAGTGACCTTCTAGCCCCGGGCCTGAGCTCGGAAGGATGGCTGAGCTGGGAGCTCAGCATTGAGCAGGGTTTCTCTGCCCTGCATCCCTGCTCTCACCCCCGGGGCCTGGGGAGTGGGCTGAATCTGGAGCCTCACCCGGAGACTGGAGCGGAGGCTTGGCATAGCTGGGGTCCTTATCCCAGCCAACTAGCCAGTCCTCCTGTGACCCACTCAGTGGGGAGCCTTCCTGCCCTGATGGAGGGGAGGGAGGCTGCAGGGGGTCGGCACCACCAGGGCAGGCTCCTGCCCAGGGCTTTCTCCCCAGTAGCCCTGGGACAGGGGTCCCCAGTCCAGGCCCTCCTGCGCCGGCACCAGGGAGGGGGCCCGTCTGTTCTGCCCCCCGAGGGTTGAGTCAGCTCACCGCAGGCCAAGAGGTGACCAGATGGAGCCGGATGAAGACAGCAGAGAGAGTGTGTCCACGTGTAGTGGGTGGCCGAGGTCAGGGGCTGGCAGGCTGTGGGTATGGACGCTGGTCTCAGAGTGACTTTTTCTCTGGCCTTGGGCTCTGAGCCATCATGCTCAGCTTCACAGGGCTCGTCATGCCCTAACCACAGAGACGTATAAAGACGCCCCCAAGCCCAGTCCCCATTTCTTCCAGTGACTCTGCACCCGTGGGCACACCCCCATCCAGGCCTCATTCTGACCTGGTTTCCTGTCGCAGTCTGGAAGCTTCTGGCAGCCATGACAGCGCATACCCCATCTGATGATGGACATTCTTTCTGGAAGCCATGTGCACGTGGTGGATCCTGTCCTGGGGCCTGGGTCTCTTTTCAGAGCTGGGGGTGCACCCATGCCTACCCCCAGCTCTGGATACCCCGATGCCCAAGGACAGGGGACACGCGGGAGCCCCCACACCTGGCCAGCCTCCTCTGACCCACCGGCTGGAGTCCGCGCGTGCCGGCGCCTGACACTGGGGGAGCACATGCTCTCCTCCACGCCCTGGCAGAGCAGGGGTGCCTCCCCCGCCCCCCCCCCGGCCTGCACAAAGCTGGCCCCCGCCTCCTGCCAGTAGGCAGAACTTGGAGACTTGGATGAGCAGCCCTGGAGCTCTGCTGGGAGCAGGAAGGCAGGCGTGGGCATTTCTCCGAGAGCAGTTTCCCTGCCTGATGCGAGATGCGGAGGTGAAAACCGGGACAGCCCCGCGTGTGGTGGGCGGGCACCGTGAGCCCCCAGAGACCCCAGGGCAGCAGCCGGGCCTGCACTTTCATTTCCCTACACAGGCGCCCAGAGCGCTCTTTACTGCTTTCATTTTGAAATATTTTTCCTTTTCGTTTCCTTTCTGGGATGCCCTGACATGACTTCTGACACTGCTACAGAATCGAGTCAGCAAAAGCATGGTGACAACCGGCCCACCCAGCCACCCACCTGTCCTCCACCCTTCCAGCCACCTGCCCATCTGTCCATCTGTCCACCCACCGGTCCATCCAGTCCTCTACTGCAGGGCTAGGTGTTCCTGGTGAGTCAGGGCCCAGGTACCCTGCCTCGCCGCGCAGCAGCTGCGGTACCTCGGGCTGCCATTCTGCCTCTGTGTTGGTCCGTAAGGACACCACACCTCCGGTCACCTCGGGACGGCGTCATCCCAGCTCGTCCCAGCGTCCCTGTCTCTCCCTCGGCGCCGTGACCTCAGGACCTGCTTACGGCCGCCTCACAGGCTTTCCCGAAGTTCCTCTGTGTCCCCAGTTCAGACGGTAGGGAGCTCCGGCCAGGCCGCTGCTGCCGCGTCCGGAAGCCGCGGTCAGTCGGGGCCGGGCTCTGGTTGGGGATGGCTGTGCAGGCGGTGGCTCTCCGACCAGACAGCAGCTCTCCGGAGGGGGCAGTGGCCGGGAGTGGCCTCCCCCTTTGCGTGAGCACCCACGCACACTCACGGGGCACTCCTGGTCGGCGAGTACGCGTCTGGTTAACTGGTATTTAGCGGAAAGCCACAGCCGTTTGGGAGCACGCCCGGGGCTGCAAACTTGGAGCCCCTTGGGAGCAGGTCCCCAGGAGAGGTCCAGGGAGGCGACCCTGCCTCCTGCTCTCATTCCACACCGTGAGCGAGGCTCCTCGGCCTGCCCCGTAGTGTGCTTTCCGCGATTTTGTCGTTTTGCTGGGGATTTCACCGCTGCGGTGGCTGGGAAAGGCCTCGCGGGAGCACGCCCGGGTCAGGACGCTTCCCTCAGGGGCTGGCTACAGAGCGGCTGTCCCGGAGCCCCAGGGGGTCAGCGCCTACGGACCCTCGAACAGCGCCCACTTGAACTGGCCGCCCGCGGAGACGCGGAGTGTCTCTCAGTAAATGCAGTCCCGTGCCGCAAATGTGTTCTCCTTGCACTTTTCTTGGCTTTGTGTTCTTTTCTCTGGCTTTCTCTATCGTCAGAAGACGGCGTGTGGTACGAAGAGCATACACGGTGTGTAGGAACCGACAGTTTGTGTTACCAGTCAGGTAGGGGGAGTTAGAATCAATACGGTGTTTTGATCAGCGACTGACATGTTGGCCAGGCACTGGCCGACCCGGACCCTAGAAGCAAATTTGCTGTTTGCGGTGACCAGAGAACACCACCGCCGCGCCCTGGGGCTGCTGAGACTTTGGGGACCCCACTGCTGGGGACAGGCACGGGGGCACCTGCTCTCCCCTGTCCTCTGCCTCCACAGGCCAAGGACGCTGAGCTACATGGAGGCCGGGGTCCTGGGACAGGTGGCCCTGGCCTCCCCCGCCTCCCTCGGGGGCCACAGCTGCCCAGGGAAGGTCCGGACGGACAAGCGGGATGGGCAGCCCTGGTCCCGGGAACTGGGGGGAGGGAGTCATTGGGGGCATACCGGATGCAGTCCCCTGCTTTGAGGGTGAAGAGGCCCCTGCCCCCAAGCCCAGGGTCTGCACCACGCAGGACTGTCCCACCTGCCCTGCCCTTGGCTTTGAGGCTGCAGATGCGCGGTCAGATCTTCTCTTCCCTCTACAGAGGCAGGGCGGGGGCAGGGGAGAGGGGAGAGGGCTCAGAGAGGAGCGGAGGGCAGGGAGAGAAGGGCACCTCAGCTGCTGTGTTGGACTCTCCCCTGTTCTTAGACGGGGACCAAGCCTGGAGTTCCTTGCTGGGAGTTTTTGGCTCCTGGACTGTGTTTCTTAGAGACATGGTGCCAAGCCTGGGCCTCGTAGGTCTTGAAGGTTTTGTTTTAGTGAAGGAGGCTGTTAAACGGAGGTATTTATGAATGGAATCACTGCGGGAGCCTGCCTCCCTCTGACGCACCCCTTGGCCTTCAGCCCTGCCCCAGGCCCACAGCACTGCGGCCACCTGTCCCAGAATAGCCCAAGTTCAGGTCTGGGCTCCAGGTTGCCCCTGCCATCCCTGGATTAGGCACTGAACCTCTTCACTTTGTGGAAAAGAACCTGCTTGCCCCTAAGCTGTCCCCTGGGTAGAGCTGACAGATTCTGTTCGAGGTGGGCTTCAAGGGGCTCCACTCCCAAAGCCTCCCTGTCCCCCAGGTGGCTGCCCCCAGCCCCGCCCCCCTCCCCAGCCCCCTGCACCTTCCCGAGCCCTCAGCGGGGCCCAGCAAGTACCATGTAGGGCAGCCAGAGGCTTAAGAGCTAAAAATAACCCAACAGCTCAAACCCCAGTGTGGCCCTTCCGTAGACCCTAGCCTTACCAGTTTCTACGGGGCTGGCTGCAGGGGTGGCGCCTACCCCGGACTGCCCTGGCCCCCCTTCCTCTTCTACTCCCTCTGGGCCTTCGTGGACCTCCCCTTCTCTTCCTCTCCCCACGAGTCAGGTTCCTGGGAGAGTCACTGTCCTCCCTTCTCTCCCACTGAACTTTGACCACTCCTTCCGGCACAGGCTTGCATGTGATTAGCCTGTGGTTTCCACACCAGGTGTGTCCGAAGGGGTGTGGGGTGGAGGGATCTGAGTGAGTTCTGCAGGGGTGCCTCAGCATGGACCTTGGTGTAGTTTAGGACCTGGCCGGGCTCTTCCTGGCTCAGTGTGCACCCCTCTCCAGGGAAGCCCTGTGGGGCCTTGCCAGGCGGCACCCCCATTTCCTGTAATCTACCGATCCCTTATTACTTTGGCCGGTATTTTTTACATTAACTGGAAATCTAGCTCTGATCTGATGGGTGGAGCACTGGCGGAGCTCGGTCCCTCGCAGGCGGTCTCTGTGTGCACAGCGGAGCCCTTCGCCAAGTGGGGGGAGTGCCTGCCAGAGCCCTCTGTAGCTGGTCCTTCCAGACGTGTCCCCAGCTCACACTGGGCTGGCCGGGAGCACCCAACCCCGCATCGAGTCCACAGAGGCTAGGGACACGTGTGGCACCGGACTTCCTGGCCACGGCTGCCACCAGGATGTCCTTTGTCTTTTCCCTGTTTTAAATCGTTGACTTACTGAGCACAGATGATTTCGTGGGATCCAGAGTCAAAGCCCACGCAAGGGGGACGGGGGGCCCCCCCTCCCTGCTTTAGCTTCACGGAAGCGCTGCACCCCCATCCCGCCGGCAGCTGGAGCTGTGCGCATTCCTGTGCCCGGTGCCCAGCCCAGCCCCCCCATGTTTACTCTCCCGGCGCAGGACCTAGAGGGGACAGTGCCCCAGGATGTTTGCCGAGTTAGTGCGTCAGCCTACGGCTCTGTTTTCACGGGGTGGGGGGACCCATGGGTGGGCTGCAGTCTGAGTGAGCCCGAAAGGCTACTCCTCCATCCTCCAGCGGGGAGATCACCCCTCACTGTTTGCAGTCCCTCTTCTGTGGGTTCCCAGGGGTCCACACCCACCTCCCACATGCTGGGCCCTGTGCGTGTCAGGCTCCCACAGGAGAGCGTCTCTGGGCTCTTGGACCCGGGAGGGCTGGGCTGATTCAGGGCTGGCGGCCCGGGAGGGGTGGACACACCTTGCTGACCCCAGCTCACAGAGCCCGGCCTCCTCTTTCCTCCGCCCCTCGTGCCGGCAAAGAGGTGGCCAAGGCCTTCTCCCAAAGCCACTGACTCAGGCCTGAATCATCCCCTGCCTCCCTGGAGAGGCTGCTGGTTGGGGGGGCCGAGTAGGGGGATGGGCAGGCTGGGCAGGTGGGGGGGTGGGAGGTGCAGAGGCCCTGCGGGGGTGGGGCACGTGATGTCGCACCCACGTGGCCCTGGGCAGACTGTGAGCGTGAGTCCAGTTGCAGAAGTGGGCCTGAGCTGCCTGGCGAGGGCCTGCCTGGGGGCCGGCTATGCTCCTGTGGACGGTGGGCAGTGTGGCCTAGTGGTCCAGCCCAAGAGCTCTGTAGCCATCAGCCCTGGGGCCCAGATCCTGGTTCCGAGCTCAGATGCTGCCAGGTCCTGGGGGGCTCCCCAGGCTGTGAGTGGTGCCCTCCACCATCTGTGAAAGGAGAGGCATGTTGTGGAGGCTGGGTGGGGGAGGGCTGAGGGGGGCTGGGGTCAGGGGAGGCCCTCTGGACAAGGCAAGGAGCAGGGCACGGAGGGCAGGGGGAGGGCAGGGGGAGGGATGGGGCCGGGACCTGCCTTGAGGGAAAGATCCCCAGGGGCAGGGAGGAGGCGAGGAGGCGGGGCCAAGCTGGCGGGGGCAGGTGGGCTCAGAGCGCAACGTGTGAGTGGGTTGGAGGTCGGCTTCCGGGTTCTGGCGCAGGGAGGCTGGGCCTCACCCCACGTGGGAGGCCGCGGTGACCCACAGTGAAGCCAGCCTGGGCCCCGGCATTTGCTGCGGGTAAGGTGAGGCTTCCGGCCGTGGTAGCTGACAAAGGCCGGGGACGCTCGGGGCCCTCCTGACCACTGTGCTGACATGGGGCCTCAGTTCTGCTGAGCCATGACCCCAAGAGGAGGAGGACAGTCAGCTGTCTCCAGGAGAGGCTGGCTCCCTTGCAGCCCCTTGGCGGGGCCTGCCCGGCCTGGGCCCCGGGGGCTGGGTTGCACCTCTGGGCCTCAGTGGGCAGCTCCACCAGGGCCTGGTCTTGTGGTCTGCCTCAGTGGGGGATATGGGTCAGCGGCCATGGCTCCACAACGTGCGGGGAGGAGCCCCCGGACCCGCCCTGGAGGGGTGCTCCGAGCAGCGGGGGCATCTGGTGGAGGCTCAGCGCAGCACGTGTTATCCCCTGTCAACAGATGCCCCCAACATCCACGGTGCTTGCTCAAGGCCACGGGGAAGGCAGGTGCCATGGCCGGCTGGAAGCTCACATCTGGGTCTCCACCCTGCCATCAGCATTTCCCACCTCGGAGGAAACCAGACGTTCAACACCCCGGCCCCTCCCATCCACGACCCTGCACCCTCTCCTCCCACTGACAAGGTCGGGAGGTGAGGGGGCTCTTTGTTATTCCCGGCTTGGGCAGCATACAGTGAGGAGCACCAGGAGGGGGCTGGAGTCCGCTCAGCACTCAGGGCACCTTCTGCGAGAGCCCAGGCACCTACTGAGACTTCTGGGGCTGCAAGGTGGAGGCCCCTGGTGTGAGTCCTGGCCGCTGGCCCAGGCCCGACGTGAGCCGATGTTCCCACGGAGGGTGCCTGCTGGGGTCTGGGGTCTGGGGTCTAGGGCCCTGGTCAAAGAAGCGGAACCTCCCTGAGCTCAGGGTCTGCTCAGGCCCGGGGGGGGGGGGGGGGGGTGACTGCCACTCTTTCCCACGGGTCGGGGACAAGGACTCGTTTCTGCACGTTGGGTTAGGCAGTGTGTGGGCATGTGTGCCCTTGCCCGGGGCGGAGGGCTCCGCGGCATGGCCAGGCAGCAGGGGGAGAGGACGTGGAGGTCAAGTGGCAGCGAGAACCTGGTGGGGATCCCGCCAGACGGTTCTGGGGGGCTTCCAGTGTGGGGAACTGTCCCTGAGCTCTGAGTGAGGGACCAGTGGGGCTTGGGTCCCCAGGGCCAATCCCTGGGCGGGTCTGCCGTCCTGGCCTCCGGTCCCACTTCCTTGGATGAAGCAGGCCTGCATAGTTCCGGCAGAATCCCACACTGACCTCGGACCGCCTGCTGTTGGAGATTTCTCTGGTTCTCCCCCCAGGCTCCCTCCTAGCCCTCCCCTCCCCCTCCCCTGCGCCCTCTCCCAGTATCCCTGAGAACCAGGGCTCAGCTCAGGCCACCCAGCCCCTGCCCCTCCCCTAACCTGCCCCCCACCTCTCCCCACCCTGGGACAGCAGGGGAGCCCAGAATACACGGGTGCTGATATCAGTGGGTGGGTGGGAACTGACAGGCTTCGGAGGGGTCAACTTGGATGGCTCCGAAGCTGGGGTGGCCTGGATCAGCCCAGGCTGGGGGGCAGGCCGCCCTTCCCCACCCAGGCCTGGGGAGTGGGTGCGGGCGCCGGGATTGCGCAGACCCTCTGCCTGGCCGTCTTCCCGGGAGGAGTGGGGGCGGGGGGTGCTCCCGGGAGTTGGGGGGAGGCCAGGCTGCAGGCTGCTGTGTGGGGCTGAGGAAGCAGCTGTGGTCTGAGTCATCCTCCGGAAAATGAAGGAGGCTGTTTCCATCACCATCTGTCTCCTGGGAAGAGGAGGAGGAGGGGCTGCGTGGGGAGGGGCCCTCTCTCCTTGGGCCTTTCCTGGGCCTGATGTGGGAGATCTTTCCCGAAGCAGCTCTCACCTCAGCCCCCACAGGGCCCTCTGGTCAGTGGGGGAGGGTGTCCCACGCTCCGCATAGCCAACCTCATAGAGTGGGGGGCTCCCGCCAAGGGCCTTCTCCGGGATTCCCCCTGGGGACTCCACACCCCAGAATCTGCAGGGGTGTCTGAGCTTAGCAGAGCACAGGGAACTTGGGCACCAGACCCCTCCCCCGAGTATTGTAGTGGGTGCAGCGTCCCCTTGCCCCTGGGGCCCGGGGAGGGAGCCTAAGGGGTGTGCCGCCTCTCTGGGCAGCTGTGGAGGGGTCAGACTGAGGTGCCCTGCCCCCAGGAAAAATCCAGTGGGGACTCCGACAGGGCCCTGGCCCTCCTCTTGCTCCTGGGGTCAACTTCCTGGTCCTTGGGGCAGGGGTGGGTAGAGAGGGTGCCCTCTCTGGCTAGGGCCACCCCTTGGCTGCCCTGCCTTCCCACTCCCCCAGTTATGTCAGTTTCCCCCATCCCGTTCTGTGTGGTGGGACACCTGAGGCCCGAGAGGGGAGGGGCTCCTGGACCCCTAGTCTGCCCACGGATCCCTCCCAGCTGGGATCTGGAGTGTGGAATGCGGGCCCCCTTAGCACCGAGGTCTTCTGCTGGGGTGAACGTCTACACATACACCCAAGCACGGGGAGCTGACTTCAGCCTGCCCTCCCCGCATGCCCCCTTGAGCAGAAGGACTGTGCGCGCCCCTGAGTCCCGGCCCTGGCTTCCGAGGTGCGCTGGATTTCTGGGTTTCGGGCTTCTTGTCTGAGATGGGATGGCAGGGCAGGGAGATTTCAGGGACCTCATGCACTGCCCCCGACCCGTCAGAGCCTGCAGGAAGCCACCGGATGGTGGGGCACAGCGCTGGTGGGGGTGCCCACGGGGCTAGGCGCTGTCCTGGCGGGGGCCAGCCCTGCCGCCCTCTGGGGTGTGGTTCGGAGATGCAGAGGTAGATAGGAGACTTTTGATTGCAAGAAGCCCAACCTGAAGGAGGTAAAGAAAGAAACAGGGATTGTCCTCCCAAAGTCCCAAGGAGCCTCTTCTCGGTTCCTGCGTCAGTGCTGCCTGGTCCCCGGTCCATCTGTACCAGCCCCCCTTCCTGCCCACAGCTCACCGCCTCTTGCCTGGAGCCCTTACAGGGAGGCCCATGCTGGTGGTGTTTGACCCCTCCCCAGGGATATGCCCCCCACTCTCAGGCATTCTCTGTGACGGGTGGACGGGGGCCAGGACTGCAGGCTGCTTCCCACGAGACGTGGTGCAACACGGGGCGGCTCTCCAAAAGAGGAGGGGGCGCTTAGCAAGATCTCTGCGGCTGCTGTGGACCCACTGACCAGAGCCCCTTTCCTACAGATGGAGGTGGGGCTCCTGGGAAAAATGGGGTTCCAAGTTCCAGGCTTGGGACCCCCAGGTGGGAGAGGTGTATCCGACTGGACACCAGCAGAGGAGAAGCCTCTGGATGGCAGCCGGGAGAGGCTGGCAAGCTGGCCTGGGCCACAGGGGTGCTCAGCTGTCTGGGAGCAGCTTCTTGGTACGGGGGGGGGGTTACCTTTTCTGTGAAATCAGGTATGCGCTGGGAAGGTTTTGAAGCTTGCAGGCAAGTTCCCTCTTTCCCATGCCAAGGATACATGGCCCACGTCCCAGCACACTGGACTTCCTCTTGCCCGGGCACAGAAGAGCATTTCCACTCGATGGACACACAAGCTGAGCAGATTAACCAGACGCGGTCAGATGTGTCTGAGCTGGGGGTCTTCCTATCAGCAAGAACTTCCTGTGCTTCGCACTCACTCTGTCATGGGATACTTGAAGCTGTTTGGTGTTAAAACTTCTACAGTATCCAGTATCCACCCACCCACCCACCCATCCACCCGTCCATTCATCTACCCACCGCACCCGCCCATACACTCACCCATCCACCCACCCACCCATCCACCCACCCATCCACCTGTCCATCCACTCACCCATCCAACTACCCATCCACCCACCCATCCACCCATCCGTCCATCTACCTACTCACCCACCCATCCATCCATCTAGCCATCCACCCACCTACACACCCACCATCCATCAATCCAACCATCTAGTCACTCACCTCTCTATCCATTCATCCATCTATTCATCCATCCATCCATCCATCCATCCGATATTTATTGAAAGCCTGCCTCATGCTGGGTGCAGGATTGGTACTTGTTAAACCAAGTAGGCAAAGGCACAGCAATACCCTCAAGTAGGCTTGTCAAATTTAGTAAATAAAAATACAGGATGCTCAGTTAAATTCGAAGTTCAGATAAACTAAGAATACCGTTTTGGTATAAGTATATAAGTATGTCCTATGCAATATTTGGTATAAGGATGTCCCAGATATTGCAATGGACACACTTAGGGCGAAACTTTCTTGTTCTTTTTCTGAAATTCAGATTTAACTGGGCATTCTGTGTTATCTGTTAACCCCGCCCTTTTCAGCTGGTGAAAAAATGGGGTGATAGACACATCCATGTTCCACTTGAAAGATCTAACTTAATCTTTATCAGAATCTCTGAACTAGGTGATATTATCTCTATTTTAAAATTGTAAATATGGGGGCACCTGGGTGGCTCAGTCGTTAAGCAACTGCTTTCAGCTCAGGTCATGATCCCGGAGACCCGGGATCGAGTCCCACATCAGGCTCCCTGCTCAGGGGGAAGCCTGCTTCTCCTTCTCTCACTACCCCTACTTGTGTTCCCTCTCTCGCTGTGTTTCTCTCTGTCAAATAAGTAAAATCTTTTTAAAAAAATTGTAAATACAGAGGCTCAGAGAGGCTAAGAGAGTTGCTCAAGGTTGCCCAGCTAGTGATGCATAAACTAGAACAGAAAAGAAAAAAATTTTTTAAATGCTTGGTATTAAAATATCAAGTAAGGTAAACAATTTACAAAGAGTCTGTAGAAGTCATTTTAAATTTGACCATTAAGAAACAACCATCATTAAATGGCTAAATGTTATTCTTTACACCCTGCTCAGCAAATATGACAGAGAAAGAAGGAGGATGGAAGTCACTGGAGAATGGAATGGGGTAATTCTGCAAGGCTCCATTCTAACACCAAACATCAAATGTATTCATTTGGCCTTAAACAGAAGGAATTGCCGAGTTTCAGGGAAATACTTTATCATTACGAAGAAGAATGGTTTTGATAAGACCACCTAGACTGAAAGACACAGATATGAGAGTGCGCGCACGTGGACAGTGGTCCCGTCCCTGCCGCTGTGGCGGTGACCCACTGAGCCCGTGCGGACGTGGGGGCTGGGCGCCCTCCCTGCTTCCTCCTCCGTCTGCTTCCCGAATGTGCGGCTCCAGTGGCCTGGCGCAGGACATGGTCCCTGAAGGGGACTAGTCACCGACAAGTGCATCCAGTGCCACCTTCTGAACCTCATTGTGACCAACGTGCAGACGGAGGCGACCATGCCCAGGTCCTGCCCCTGAGCCCCCCTCATTTCTCCTGCCCACACCCCTACCCACAGATGCCGGAGGGCTGTTGGCCCCACTCGTCTCTCGGGCTTGGTCTTCCTGGAAGGGGAGCGTCCCGTGTGAGCTCCCTGTCTTCTGTGTGGCCCATGAAGCCTGAGGTCTGGGAGGGGCTCCTGTGACGTCTGCGTCATTCCACTGGATGAATGGCCCCCAGTCATTCACCCGTTACTACTGATGGAATGGCCTCCGGCTTTTGGCTTCCGTGCTGCTCGGAGCATCCCAGTGGGTGTTTCTGGGCGCGCCCGTGCTCGGCTGTGCTGCACAGATCTCAGGTGTGTGTCTGTGCCTGCTCAGCTTGCACGGACGCCCGCCGAGCCCGTCTCCAAAGCGGTTGTGCCAGCTCTCATGGTCGCCTCACCGGCGGAGCGCAGCAGCTCCAGCTCCTCTGCATCCTTGCCAGGAAGTGGAAGGTCCTTTCGGGTTTTCTGTGTTGACCCTTCTGTGGGTTTGCGGTATGGCGCTGGGATTTTAATCTGCTTTCCATGCCAGTTGTGAAATGGGCACCTTTTACATGTTTACTGATCTCTCGACACTCCTCCTCTGTGACATTCAATTCCGTTTGTCCATTTTCCTGTGGAGTTGTCTATCTTCTTGTTGATTTGTAGGAGTTCTTTATATATTCATACATTCTGGACATAAGTCTCGTCTGCTTTACTGCCCGTCTGTATTGCAGATGCCCCGCCCGCCCTTCCGGCTCTGGCCGCGACGAGTGTGGCTTCACTGGGGTTTCAAGCACCGCGGTGCGTCTCTGTTGGAATGTGTCCGCAGATGCCATCCTTCGGGACTTCTTCACGTTTTCCTACAGTTTCACACCTACGCCTGGGGTCATTTCCTGAGCATGTCCTCCAGTATTCCTTTTAGCACAGGGCCAGGGAAGACGGGTTCTCTGTGTTTCGCTTTCCCCTCGGAACAGTGTTTTTGGCTGAGCTTTCCCCCACTGTCTGCACTCTGACGAGTTATTCCTTTGTCTTCTGGCTTCTCCCGGGGTCAGTCCCGTGTCCTGCCACTCCGCGTGTCTAGCGATCCATGGTTGTGTCCTGCACATCGTGACTGGTATGTTGTCGGGGCTGGGGACTCTAAAAGTGCTCACTTTTCGAATACATTTTTTCATCTTATTGAGAGGTTAGCAGGGCTGGACTCACACTGTGAACAGTGTCCACTCTGCGTAAAATCTCTGTCCTGCTGTGTGGGCTGCTGGGGGTCTGTTCCCCGCGAGCGTAGCTCCCCAAGCAGCCATGAGTCTGAGCAGAAGTCATCAGGGAGCCTTCGGGGCTCCCTTTCTGGGGCCGTCCCTCTCCTTCCAGCTGCTGTGGTCACTCCCAGCTCCGTCCTCGGACTCTTCAAGCCAGCAAGCCTGTGAGCTACATCGGGGTTTGGGCCTGCCCCCCGACACAGGGGCACGAACGCGGGGCGCTCACCCAGCAGGTCCTGTGTCCTGCGCATGCATTCCAACAGCCTCTCTGCGGGTCTGGCTGTTCTTCGTGCTACTGGGCAGTTGTCTCCGTGTGCGGTGATTGTGGGCGATTGTGTCCCAGAGCTGGGCCAGCGGGAGTCACGCACCATTGCCGGGAGCAGCCCTCAGGCGGCTGGGTGGAGGAGGGCTGGGTCTCCCAGCCCTGGGTGTCGTTTGCTGAGACCGGTCTTGCTCTGGCTGGCCTTGGCTGGGGACTGGTCTCATCAGAGATTTAACCAGGAGCCTGGCAGGGCGCGGCCTCCTGCTGGATACCGTGCCACGATTTCAGCGCGTCCAGGGGTGGGTGGGACCAATGGTGCGTCCAGCTTTGTTACTGCTGCCCCTGTGGCCGTGGGAAGCTCCTCTGTGTTCCCTTTCCTCACTGTGGCTCCCTGTGTGGGCCCGGCCCAGCCCGGCCCAGTGCCTGGCACCCACAAATGCTCTCGGCAGCACGGTGGCCATGATTGTTGGCTGTGTGGGTTCTGCCCACCTGGGGTTAGGTGTCCACAGCCCCGCGGCTCTCTGAGGCCTAGCTGTGAGGCCCAAGTGTGTGTGGCCTCTCGAGTGGCCAACGGGAGTCCCGCTGTCCCTGAGGCACCCACCCCTCCCCACCCGTCTCCCTGGGGAATAAAGAACCAATGGGAGGCAGGGCCACAAAGTCTGTTGAAATCGCTGCTTTCCACATGACATTACACAAAAAAAATCCCAAACTTTTAAAACACGAGTGTCTTTTGCCCCAGTGATACTAGTCCTGGGACTTCTCTCAAGATGAAGATTTAGAGTGTGCACAGAGACTGAGCCCCAGGATGTGGATGGCAGTTTACAACATTGAAAGGAAAACCCTAGAGACAGTGAATTCCCAATGGTAGGAAATTTGTTGAAAAACATTTGGTTTATGCATAGAGAATTAGGTCACAGCATCATTAGGAGCACTGTGTTAGAACTGGTGGAAACAGGATCATGTTCTGTGGGTGACACAAGTCAGCGAAGTCCACGGTGCTGGTGCTGATATCCACCTGGTGTAGACACCACCCTCTGGGGGCCCACCGCGTTCTGGAGGCCCCTGTTTCCTGACCTTTTCTTTTTTAAAAGATTTTATTTATCTGACAGAGAAACACAGCGAGAGAGGGAACACAAGCAGGGGGAGCGAGAGAGGGAGAAGCAGGCCTCCCACCGAGCAGGGAGCCCGATGTGGGGCTCCATCCCAGGATCCTGGGATCATGACCTGAGCCGAAGGCAGCTGCTTAACCAACTGAGCCACCCAGGCGGTCCTGCTTCCTGACTTTGTAAAAGAATGACTATTTTGTCGGACTGTGTTTTTAAGGTAAGATTTCTGTGCGTGACGTCCCTACGCCCACAGCAGGCGGGCTGACGGGGTCTGAGGGACCTGTGGGACCCCCGCCCCAGCAAGACGGGAGAATTTCCACCTCCTCGCAAAGCTCCTCCGCGCCTCTCTCTGGCCTCCAATGTGCTGTGGATAACAAATTAATCGGAGGAACGTGTTTCCAGGCAAGAGGATTGACGCACGGGGTGCCTTGTCTCTGAGGCGGGGCGCCAGGTGGGCGGGGCGCCAGGTGGGCGGGGCGCCAGGTGAGGTCGGGAGCCAGGTGAGGTCGGGAGCCAGGTGAGGTCGGGAGCCAGGTGGGCGGCCAATCAGAGCCCTGCTCCAGGTGCTCCACAGACGCAGTAGGGGGAGCCAGGGAGGGAGCACTCCATTCGTCTAGCTCCCTGTCCCCCCGGGGTCACCTGGCCAATGGCCACGGGATATCACTTGCCCTGCGATGGGCTGGGCGGGAGCAGGGGCTGCACTCCAGGGTGGGGACACGTGGTGTCTGCCCTTCTCAGGACCCTGCAGGGCCTCGCAGCAGGCGGGGAGGGGGTCTAAGCAGTGCCTCGGGCGCTGGGGCCGCTGTTGGCCGCCCTCACCCAGTGGCGCAGGCCGGGTCTTAGCACACGGCTATTTCTGGAGGCCGAGGTTCACTATTGAGGGTCAGGTTCTGGGGAAGAGGGCGTCCTTGCTGTGTCGCCCACGGTGCGGGAGCTCTGGACCTTCTCTCCTCATAAGGGCGCCAGCCCCGAGGATCAGGATCATGACCCCACTTACCCTTCATCTCTGCCCCCCCACCCCCCCACCCCCGCCTGGCCTGTCCCCAAATATAGCCACACCGGAATCAGGACTTCAGTAGGTGAGTTTGGGGGGACACGATGCAGCCCCCACACCAGGGCCTGCAGACGGGATCGTGCCGCCCCAGGGTCCTGGAGGGGCGGGGACCCCCCCTCCTGGCCCTTCCCCCGCAGGCAGCCCCAGGCCCACCCCTCCCTGGCTGGGAGTCCAGGAATTCCGCGGCTTCCTTCCTCCACAGGGGCACCGTGGGCCTTGGCCTGGGGGAACATGGGGACAGCACGTCCCCTGGGAAGCGGGACACGCGCACCGTCGGTCACCGGTCCAGCGAGATGATTACTTCTCTGGCCAAAGAGAAATTCAAACAATTTTTGTTAAGCACCGTGAGCTCTTCTTTGTTTATTGAGGCTGACGAATAGCTTGGCCTGAGGCTGGAGGCTCCCTCCCCATCCTGGACTCCTTGCCCTTCCCAGCTTGAAGATGCCACGAGGGGGACGCCTCTGGGCTGAGGCCTCTGCCTTGGGCTCAGGTCATCATCCGGGGTCCTGGGTTCAGAGAGCCTGCTTCTCCCTCTGCCCCTCCCCTCTCTGCCCCCACTTGCGCATGTTCTCTCCCCCTCTCTCACAAAAATAAATAAAATCTTAAAAAAAAAAAAAAAAAAGAAAATGCTCCCCGAGATGATGTGGAGTTTGTGTGGGGCACAGTGGGAGGAGGGTGGTCCCAGCCCCTCCATCCCCCCACTTCCCCGCCCCCCAGGCCCTGCCCAGAGACGACCTTGTCGGTATGGGCAGCTCTCCCGGAGTCCCTCTAATCAGCCACAGGTGCCCACTCTGCCGGGGCTAAGACCCCATTACCCACTGACATTTCGGAGAGCAGAGGAGGGGAGCAGAGCTTTCAGGGGGCTGTCTTCCCCACCAGGGCACCTCCAGGGCCTTGATTCCCAGCGAATGTGGGCTCTTCCCCACTCAACCTGGGGAGGGCACCACAGCAAGGAGGGAGTTAGGGAGCCAGAAAAAACAGACAAGACCCCAGTGGGAAACCCTGGCGACGGAGGTTCTTGAATGGGGCGGGTTGTGGGAGGAGAGGGGCCGCAGGGAGGCAGGCAGGGAATAGTAGGGGGTGGGGGGGCAGGTACCTGGGGCAAGGCTGCCCCTGCGGGTGGGAGGGCTCCAGCTAATGGGAGCCCATGGTGAGTGGGAGGAGGCTGAAGGCGGAGCTCTGACCAGGGGGCTTGCTGAGAGCACCTAGAGGGAGATGCTTCTCACACCGGGTCCCGCACCCCAACTGGGCACCCTACAGTCGCCCTCAGTTCTGATGCACCCTGCTGGAGCTGGCCTCAGACCGATGCGGGAGCAGAAGACCAGCGGAGAGCAAAGCGCCAGTGGCCCCCCCAAACGCCCAGGAGCCCCTCCCCCGCAGGCAGGTGGGAGGGAGGGATGTTCCCCGGTCACTCCCAGCTGCAAATGGTCCACGGCAGAGATCACAGTCCCCCAGGACAGGAATCTCCCACAGTTTACCAAGGTTTTAGTGGTGTTGTGCCCAAATTCCGAGTCCCCCCAAAGACGATCACCAGAGTCCAGAGTAAAAGCCGAGCGGCAAGGGTCATTTATTGTCAGGTTCAAACCTGGGTCTCCGTGCGGACGTTACCGGTCACGCTAAGAGGCCCCGAGCATACTTTCAGCACAGCTTTTACAGGCAAGGACAAACAAGTAACAGAGAAGTGGGGTGAGGGAACATTTTGACCCCCTCACACACCCCCTCACACAGACGCACACATTCCAGGAACTGAAGCAAGATGTACAAATGGTTCCTTGACTCAACTGCCCTCATTTGGTAAACTCGGCCTTGTAAGGCAGGAATCACCAGGGGGTCTTAGATATGTAGAGACCTAAAGCATCAGGGAGTTTCAGAGTCTGTTATGGTGGCCTTGAGGCTAAGCAGGCCCTAACATTCCCCCCTTTACTCGTTGGTAATGAGGAATCTTACTCATTTAGGTGAGAGGCCTCTACATATTTGGGGCCAGAAAGTCCTTCATATTGTTGTCTCAGGACCTTTAGCTGCACTGTACTGACCTGGTCTTTTACGAAGGCCATTAGTTTGTTTAGAATACATGGCCCGAAAGTTAAAATGAGTAAAAGGATGAGTAGGGGGGCCTTGGAGCTAAGCAGGCCCTAACAGTGGTTTCCATGGAAAAAACACCCTTAGCGATAGCTAACACCCAGAGACCCTTAGCTCCATGTCCTGGAGCCTAACCTCCCCCTCTCCCCCAGGAAGCTACCACTGTCTCAACGTTGGGCTTTATTAGAGGGAAAACCAGCCTTAGCTTCAGTATGGCCCAGCCCCCGGAACCCTGAGAGTCCTTTTGGAGAGCTCCTGGGGCCCTTACCTGCCCCAAGTCCCAGGCATATCATCGGCTACCTCTCACCACCCCAGCTCGGGGCTCTTTCTGCCCACAGGTCCTGTCCTTGTGCTTGAATAAAATCACCTTCTTGCACCAAAGATGGCTCCAGAATTCTTTCTTGGCCGTGGCTCTGGCCCTCACGGGTCAGCCCTCTATCTGCACCATCCCTCCCACACGTAAGACGCTGGTGGCGGGCGGTCGTGACCCCAGACCGGAGTCTCCAGCGACGCCCTCCGCGGGCTCACCTGAGCTGCCGGAGCAGCTCACAGAACTCGGGAAGCACCTCACTTCCTAGATGACGGGGCTACTACTAGCCCCCGAGCAGCAGAAGGGAAGACGTGGGGTTCTCTGTGCCCAAACCCAAGAGTTCAACAACTGGACGCTCCCCGACCCCGACCCCAGCCTTCTTGGCTGTTTATAGACACTTCCTTAGGCAGCCATGATTGATTAAATCATTGGCCATTGGTGATTGATTGAGGCCCCCAGGCCATCTCCGCTCCCCAGCAGTCAGGGGGTGGAACCGAATTCTAGCCATCTGATCACGTGGTGGGGCCCCTGGCCACCAGTTCCATCCTAGGGGCTTTCCAACATCACCTCATTATCATACAAAAGACACCCTAAGGGCCCTCCTCACTTAGAAAGTCCCCAGGGTTTAAGGAGCTGTGTGCGGAGAACCTGGTGCCCAGCCAACTGGTATTTCTTGTTTTAGGTCACTAATCCCCGGGCTCAGAGGAAGTATGACTGGGCGGGGCAGCTCTCCAGAATGACAGGCAGGGCACGCCTTCTCAGGCCAGGGTAGCCAGAGGCTTGGGGACCACAGCCCCGAGGAGAAAGGACCGCCACTTCCGAGGCGCAGTGTGTGAAGCGGGGACAGATGGGCCAAGAATGTAAATAAGCACAAAGACATAAAATCAAACACAGCAAATGAGCGAGAGCTCTGTGAGTAGGTGAAGGGGGGCGCCTGGGGGGCTCAGTCGGTTGAGCCTCTGCCTTTCGCTCTGGTCGTGATCCCAGCGTCCTGGGATCGAGCTCCACGTTGGACTCCCCGATCAGCAGAGGTCTGCTTCTCCCTCTGCCCCTCTCCCTGCTTAGGCTCCCTCAAGCTCTCGCTCAAATAAATGCATAGAAATCTTTCAAAAAGCTAAGAAGCAAGGAAGAAATCACAAGGAAGGGAACCTAGGGGAAGCATCAGGTGTGACGGGCCTGAGGGCGGTGAGAAACAGCAGGACCGGTCGGCTGAGCAGGGGCAGGTGTAGGGCAGAGGGGGCACCAGAAGGGCAGCAGGAACCTGCAGTGAGACGACCCCCGAGGAGGGAGCAGAGAAGCTGAAAGACGCGGAGGACCAAGAGGAGGTGGGACACAGGAGCCCCGAAGGCAGGGGAGGAGCCGTGAACCCTGGCTGTGCTGGGGGCCAGGAGGGGGGCGCCCCACTCCGAGGGGGGAGTGGAGGGCCGCCGTCAGGGGGTGGTAGAGCCCTGCAGACAGCAGGGGCAGGCGAGGGGCAGGGGACGCAGCGCGCGTCCGGAAGAGCCACGCAAACCCTCACGGGACATGGACGTCACACGCGTGAGGAGGAGAAAGGAGGGGCAGTCGGATCCTGTCCAGCGGGCGCTGGAAGGAAGAGAGGGCGAGGAACAGAGAGATGGCGACCCTGTGGGCACCGAGGCTCACAAAACCCCCGCCGATCAGTTACTGGAGGCCACGCAACAGAGCGCCCCACAACAGAGGTGTAAACACAGCGGTCAGTGGTGGTCTGACTCATGGCCTGTGAGCTTTGGCTGGGCTTTCACTCGGGCTCCCATGCTGCTTGGGTTGCCCTCATTGTGAAGGTAGCTCAAGGTCTGTCTCCACGGGGACCGTTCAGGCAGGGAGCTAGCCGTGGCCCCTCCTGCGCGCCCGTCCAGCATCCTCAGCACTGGGGGGGGGGGCTCCTCCCCGGGGCAAGCGCTCCTAGAAGTCAAGGCGGACGCTGCCATCCCGTTCATGACTTTGCCCCAGAAATCAACACTGCGCCGGCCCCCACCTGCAGCTGTGCGCCTCGGGGAGCCTGAGTGGACGTGGGGGAACACACAGGGGCAGGAACACGGGGCACCCAGGACATAGGGGCCCTCTTGGAGGTTGGCTACCAGTCCACAATAGAGCGTAAAGACAGGAGGAAATGCAACGTATCAGAGTTAGAGATAAACTGAAAATTATTTTGGAAATTAAGATAAAACCAGAGGGGACACAAAGATGGAAAAACACAAAAGTGAGTATTTTGCTAGAAAGTTAGAAGCAAGTGTTTGCACCCATGGGAAGGGTGCAGGAGAAAGTGGCCAATCCGGAGAACAGGTAATGAGGATCCGCCGGGCGCAGAGAGGAGCCGTGTGGGGGCCACTCCCGCGGAAGCACACAGCCAGCAGTGGGAAGGCAGGTGGACACGGCAGGAGACACCACTTCGCGCCCACGAGGCGGGCCGCCCTGCGAGTGAGCAGCACCGGTGTTGGCGGGGACGGGAGGCTGGGCGCATGGGCGCCGCCGCTGGGGACGCGGGACAGGGCGCTGCCTCTTGGGGAACAGCGTGCGTCCCTGGGAGCGCGGCACTCAGAGCTCCGAGCGCCGCGACCTGCGCCCTTTGCACACACCCGGGAGAACCGAAAACTCCGCCCGCACGAAGGCTTGTCGGCGCACGTTGACAGCATTATCGACAGGGGGGAACCCAGACGTGCGTCAACGAAGATAACAGAGCACAGAACGCTTTTATCCTGGAAGATGTTCGCCTAGAGACGGAGGGGAAGTGTGGTCCGGGCGGGCGGAGCGGCGCCGTGCCTGGGGGCGGCCGCGGCTAAGCCTCCACGCTGGGTTTCAGCTCAAGTCGCCATCTCAGGGTCCTGGGATCGAGCCCCACGCGGGTCCCTGCGCTCAGTGGGGCGTCTGCCCGAGATTCTCTCTCCCTCTGGCCCTTCCCCCATGCACTCTTTCTTTCTCTCTCTCAATTAAATAAATAAAATCTTTAAAAAACAGAGTTAAAAACCCCAGTATGCCGGTTAAGGGAAGCCAGTCAAACAAAATCACAGATTGTACACTTGATTTATACGGAATGTCCAGAGTAGGGCGATGTGTAGACCCCGAGGGTAGATTCACGGTGCCAGGGCTGGGGCGGCCACAGGCCGAGGCCTCATTGTGGGGTGATGAAGATGATGTGTCCCGAGAGTAGGTTATAGTTCTAGTTTTGTTGCACGGTTTTGTAGAGACACTGAAAACCATTGATTTTTACCATCTGAAATGGGTGAATTTCATAATATGTAAATTCTTTTTTTTTAAGGTTTTATTTATTTAACAGAGAGAGAGGGATCAGAAGTAGGCAGAGAGGCAGGCAGAGAGAGAGGAGGAAGCAGGCTCCCTGCCGAGCAGAAAGCCCGATGTGGGGCTCGATCCCAGGACCCTGAGATCACGACCGGAGCGGAAGGCAGAGGCTTAACCCACTGAGCCCCCCAGGTGCCCCCATAATATGTAAATTCTATCTCAATCAAGGTGTTTCAAAAAGAAAGGAAAGGAGCCAACATACCATATATTAGGGTTTCCTGGGGGCAAACCCCAAAGCACTGGAACAGAGCAGACACTGAAAACTAAGATCAAGACAACTTACCCAGCACAAGAAGATTGGAAACCTGTATGTGGAAAGGCCATGCCACATACTGGGGAAGCGGACCCAGAAAGACTAACACTGGGATGGAGTTTTGTAAAATCACTAGATCCTGGGACTCTTTGGTCTTAAAAGGTCTACGGGAAATCCTGGGAAACACCATGGAGGTAGATGGAACCACGGTGTGTGTGGGTGGAGGATGAGGGGGGACAGGGACCCCGGTGAGCCCCGGGAACAGCACCCAGCGGCGTCACGCGGTCCCGCAGAGCACGCGCCCAGAGGAGTGGGCAGGGCAGGAGAGGCCGCTGGGGGTCAGGCCCTTCATGACAGGCACCTGCATTCCAGGAGGGGAAGGGGAGTGGTGCCTGCTGGAGGCAGAGCTGGGGACCGTCCTGAGGGTCGCTCCCATGGCCAAGGCCGCTGGACCAGGGCTCGAGGCCTCTGCGGACAAGGAAGCCTCCTCTCTGGGGCTGGGGTCGGTCTCGCCCAGGAGCACGGTCCTTCTGCCGCTTGTCTGTCCACCCGGCTCTGCTCACATGCTCGTGACGGAGAGCTTATCCCTGGCCCTGGGGCTCGTCGGGAGCTCCCTCTCCTGCCCACTGTCACCGCTCCCAGTCCCCGGGCCGGTCCTCGGCCCCCCATCCAGGACAGCCCTCGCGACCACCCCCTCCCCCAGATCCCAGATTGATTCTGATTTCCAGGCCAGGCCCTTCCTAGGGGTCCCCCTGGTCCTGCTGGAGACACTGCTTTGTCAGTCCCCCGACCCGGCCAGGAAGGAAGGGACGCGGGCCTGTTTTGCACGGTCTTGGGGCCGGAGGGAGTCCTTGGGGCTAGCCCCCGCAGACCTGAGTAAGGCCTTTGCCCCCGCGGGAGAGGCCATGCTGGAGTTGTATGGGTCCAGCCTGCAGGCGGTGGTCAACAGTCTTCACGCGTCGTGACCGCCAGGGGCAGCCAACGGTGCAGGTGGCCCTGCCTGATGGCATCCAGGGAGGGGCGGGCAGGGCAGGGGAGACATCCCGTCCTGAGCACCTACTCTGTGCTAACCGCGAGGTCCCTTCCAGCCCGCGGGCCCTGTCCGACGGCAGGTCCCTTCCGGCCCGCAGACTGACCACCTTCCCACCAGGAGCCGTCAACGCCCTGTGTGGCCGAGGGGGAGAACTGAGGCCTGGTGAGGGGAGAACTGAGGCCCAGGAGGCGAGGCAGCTCTGGGACGAGCTGGCGCCGGAGGTACAGGGCCAGGAGGTGAGGGCCATGGAAAGGAGGGACACCTTCCCTGGCTTGAGCAGCCCACATGGGCTGATGGCCCCAGGGCTGCACCGGGTGGCTGGGGCCTTGGCTATGGGCTTTAGGTCCCCCACTCGGGCCCTGCTCTTTCTGGGCTTCGAGGTTGTTTTCCTGAGTCAGCCTGAGGTGGGAGGGCGGGGGTGCCCCAGGGGACTCAAGCACATGCCCACAGGCAGTGACCACGGGCAGGTCACGTGACTCTCAGCTGGCTGGACCAGGCCTGGTGCTAGGTCCTACCTCCGGCGCTCCAGGCAGCTGGGTCATGCCCTGAAGGTGCCCGGGACCACCCTCCCTGGGGCCTAGGTGCAGGTGCTCTGCAGGGGGCCCCCTCCTGCCTTTGTGGGGGTGGGGGTCCACCCAGCTAAGGGCAGCCTTCGCATTGTGCCAGAGCTCTATGATCTCGTTGTGTCTCCAGTCCTCCCAGACCCAGACCTCTGCCCCAGGGTGGGGGCCAGTGAAAGGGGGGGCTGGCTAGTGTCTCCAGCCAAGCCCCTCGACTAGGGGATGGGGAGCTGGGAGCCAGGATGGGGGCTCCTAGTGACCCTACACTACCCCTGCAAGTGCGGAGAGCCCTCTGCCATGGGCCTCAAGAGGGCAGGGGCCAGGCGCACCTGCTGCTTGCCTGGGTCCTTTTGGGGGGCTGAGGTGCGCCCTCTGGTGGCCAAAGACGGCATCCTTCTCCTTTGTCTTCCTTGACCCGTGGTCCCAAATCAGGGCCAAGGGGATGGGGAAGGTCCCCAAAGATCTCCAAAGGCCCAGCAGGGGTACTACGCAGTTTTGTAAGGGTGAGGCCCAGCGCCGTGAATTGCACAGGCGCCTGAGATGGAGGGGGAGCTTCTCCCCTGCCCGCCTTCGTGCAGGAGGGTGATGCCAACCGGAGCCTGCCTCCATCCGTCGATAACCAATCAATGTGCTATTTTTTTAATCGTGTAAACAAAATGTCTTTTGTTCCCAGTGTACTCAGGTGAACCAAGGTGCTTAGGGCTAACATCTCTGAAACCCCAAAGTAGGAGAAGTTTGGCTCTGAACACTGGTTTTTCACAATGAGTTATATTTATTGTGGACGCAGGGATTACATGAGAGAAACCCCACCCGTTTCCTCCAGGGACGCATTTCCAATTAAAGCACACTTCTGCTGTCGAAAACTTTTTATCCAAAAATATAACATAAATTGTTTCTCAGTGTGTGGTTTTGTGAGCTGACACACTAAGCCTGAAGGTAACGGAGAGCCCTCTGAGGCCCAGAAGGAAAGCACGCTCTTGCCGGTCACACACGCGCTTTAACTGTGGGGAGGGGTGACGGCGCCCCACGGCAGTCTCCGAAGCACACAACCCACCCCGTGGGGGTGACCGTCCAGGTGGGCAGTGGGCAGACTGTGCCGGAGATACAGGTAAAGGAGAAGAAAATCACGCCCGTTAAAGAACCGCCTTTCTTAAATGGATGGTGGAGGGCATGCCATCAGGATATTTGGATTTTGCTGGGCAGATTTAGAAGACTGATCCAACACTTGCTTTCGTAACGTTCACAACGTTAACGTCTAGCCCGTGGGACAACGTGGGTGAATCTCGGAATCACAGGAGGAAAGCCACGGCGCTCCATGAGCACTTTGAGGGAGTTCTAGGACAGGAGGTGCAAGATCGCATCGGCACCGAGGGCGGGGACGGGGGTCTGCCCAGCCTGGCGGGAGGGGGTGTTCTGGAGTGCCGGTGCTGGTGTGCACCGTGGCTGGGGTAGGTACCCATAGATGACGTGTCCCCCGGCCCCCGGGCCTACATGCCCCCCGCCCCAGCTGCTGTCTCTGCAGACTTCCTGATTCTGGACACTTCCTGTGAACGGGTCACAGAGCAGGTGGTCCTTTGTGACAGGCGTCTGTCACTGTGCGAGGGTCATCATGCCCCGTGTGCTGACTCCTTTCTGAGGCAGAGTGATGGACAGCTTTCCTTCAAAGGACAGAGAGAAGCATAGGGAACCTGGAGCTCCAGGTAGATAGCCGTCGGCTGCCGGAGAGACCCAGAGGGCGGGGGGGCTCAGCAGCTTATTTTGCAATGTGTTCAAAAGCCAGGAGACAGTGGGTGGGCCGGATCGCGGAGGGGGGGGCTGGGTGGTCCACGGGGAGTGCGGGCACGTGTGGTGTGAGGCGGGCTGGGGAGCAAGGAGTGCCGGCCAGCTGTCCCTCCACGCCCCTGACCCTGAGGACGCGCCGCCCAGGCCCCGGCCCCAGCCGGGCGGTGAGGTGGCGGCTGGGGCCACGCCGAGCGTGCTTCTGCTCCCTTGTGGCTTAGAAGCCCAGTGCTCCCTATGAAGGCCCAGATGTCCGGAACCAGTGTCGCTCGAATGCCTTTCGAATGTCAGCGGGCAGGGCCGTGAGGGGGGGCCGGGGCCTGGCTGTGGGTCTTGTGTCCCTCCCACGTCCAGCCTCCTACAGGAAAGTGCAGGCTGACTCCTTACTTCTGCCAGAACCGCTGGCGGCTACCCGTGGCGGCTTCGGCCACACGGCGGTCTCTGGCTCATGTGTCTGGGTCAGCAAATGTAATCGGGGTCTGTGATGCGACGTTTCCCGTCGACTCAGAAGACAGCGTGGGCCACGTGTGCACGGGCCGTGGCAGCTGTGGCGTCTGTGGATGGCCCACGGCCTTTAACCTCGGGGTCCCGGGTGCAGGTGACAGCGACCCCCCCACTCCCCGCACCCGTGGCAGCAGGACCAGCCGGGGGCACGTTGCTGTCCAAGCAGGCGGGAGCTTACAACGTTGAAGAGCCCCATCTGTTGTCGGCCCGTGCCTTCCTGCTCGAGGTCAGGGACCGCTGTCCGTGCTGCCCCCACCCCCCCGGGGAACCCACCAAGATTTTGGGGGGTTCCTACACATGCTCTTTGTTGTTTGTTTGGTATTTCAAAAGAATGCACTTTCTTTGTTGAAGAACAAGGCCTGTATATCTACTAATTGACGGCACGGAATCCTTCCGCTAATCTCGTTCCCTTCACTCGTCGTTTTGGTCTGGCCGTCGGCGCGCAAGGTGTCTTGTCTCCCGCGGAGACTGCCGTGCAGGCGAACCCCCCCGGTTTCTGGCAGCTTTTCTCCGTATGTTTGGGAGCAGAAGGTTAATGACTGTGATGTGGGCTTCGTGGACATGTCCGCTGGCTCTGCTGGGGCCCCATGATGCTCTCTGCCAACCCTATTACCTAATTTCCAAATTTAATTTCCTGCAAGACCGTGGGGCCTGGCTGCCGAAGGCTCCTAGGAGACAGAATCAGCCATCCCAGACTCCTACCAGACAGAGACCCAGAGACCAGGAAGCATGAAGCACGGAGTGATGTCTGAGCCGACGTGGGGGGTCCCCTCGCTCTGACACCTGCTGTCCCCTGCTGTCCTCCAGCCCCACCGCGAGCCACGTGGGGCAGAGACAGGAAGGCTTGCATCTTATAAGTCATCAGCTGGGACTTCCTGGGCTCAGCTCCCAAGTCCCACGGAGCTGGGACCCTTGATCTGATGACTGCAGAGCTTGCTGCGGCCATGCTGGGTCTCATGTGACCCGTGCCGGCTCGGTGGGGATGCTGCCATGGGCTGGGCCTTGGGAGCCTCTAGGATCAGGCGGTAGCTGCCGGGTAGCTGTGACCTCGTGAGGAGACATCCATCAGCCACAGCTGTGATGTGAAGCTTGGCCTCCTGGTCCCTCAGACGGATGACAGGCGCGGGGATGAGATGCCCAGAGCCAGCCCCAGCTGTGCTCTAGGATGGACAGCAGGCTGGCCACGGGTGACGGCAGGCTCCGCGTGTGACTGGGCTGTGGGGTGGATGATGTTGTGGACATTTAGGTGATTCTGGATGAGAGAGCTAGACTGAGTCATGCTGATGGCCTCCCCATGTGGTGGGCCTCACCCAAGCAGTCGAAGGACCAAAGGAAACACAAAGGGTAAGAGGGAAGACTCCCTTGCCCCGCCTGTCTTTGATCGGGGACACAGGTCTTCTCCTGCTTTTGCACTCGGACGCAGACTGGAAGTTCAGTACCGGCTGTCCTGGCCCCCAGGGTGCTGACTGCCCATCTTGGGGCTCTCTGCCTGGGCCCGTCCCTTCTAAGTCACTCTACACAAACTCACCCCTGTACTGGAGGGTTCTCCAGAGAACAGCTTCTACTCTACCTAGAGGTCCCTCTGGCATTCAGGCCTACTGGGCCCCCAGACTGTGTGTTCTGAGAGGCCCGGCCTGGCTTTGGTGCAGGCGGGCCCCCACCCTTCCGAGAAGCACCCACAATGGCCTGTGCGCAGGGCATGGCTGCTCACTGTGAAGGGTCACAGAAGGCTTCCCATCGCCTAAGAGGCCAGCGTCCTCCAGGGCTGGCCGATGGGGTAGAGGGCCTTCCTTATCCAAATAGAGGGCTCTATTTCATTGAGAACTTTAGCCTTGAAATCGACCTTGTCTGATAATACTATTGCCCCTGGTTCTGCCTTCTTTTAAGAAAAGACTCACTGGGTGTATCTTTGTTCATCATGATATATCCAACCTGTGTCGCTTCGGGTTTAGTGCGTCCCTTGTAAACAGCACAGCTGGATAGAAAAAACAACCCACGTTGAGAGCTTTTGTTTTTTCCTGGGGATTTAAGGCACGTAGGTTCGTTGTGCTGGCTGCGCGCTTGGTCTCAGCGTGGCTGTCTGATCCGGGCGGGGGGCTGCCCGGGCCTCGCTGTCTGCGCCCGCCCCTCGGGCGACGGCCCACCTCCTGCACGCACACCTTCCTGTTTCCAGGCTTGCAGAGAACTGAGCTCCCGGGGTCACACGGTGGGGGAACAGGAGAGGCGGGACGGACACCTGGCCTGCTGGGAAGTCTGACGTCCCATGTGCATTTTGTTTATGGGCAGCCCTACGTTTTGAAAGTAAAAACACTGCGGCGCGTTTTGGCCCCACGTGGCGGAGTAACTGTCTCCTTCCCCCTCGGAGCTCTTCTTCCAGAATTTTAGTTTCTAGCTGCTGTGAACGCTTTTTACCGGAAATGTACTGTTTGAAGAACCATTTCTCAATAATCACGTTAGGCCTTACAATAGTGTGGTTGGTAAGTATCATGAATAGTTTATGTTTGGGGCGCCTGGGGGGCTCAGTCCGTGGAGCGTCCGCCTCCAGCTCAGGCCATGACCCCGGGGTCCTGGGATCGAGCCCCGCATCGGGCTCCCTGCTTCTCCCTCTCCCTCTGCTAGTCCCCCTGCTTGAGCTCACTCTCTGTCTTGGTAAATCTTTAAAAAAAACTTTTGGAAGAAAAAGGAATATGCTTTATGGTTCCTTTGTTCGTCACTTCTTGATTTTCATTTCCCCCTTTCTTCAGTTTACATTTTGTTTTTGCTGGTGTGTCCACTTGAAAGGTCTCGCTTTCCCAGCGAGGCCCAGAGGGCAACACTGTTCCCCCCTCGCATCTGCACGATGGCCACCTTGGGCCTCGCGCTCTAGGGCCCCACGGTTCTCTGAAAGCTACCTCCCTTTGGCAGATGGCCCTCCACAGTCTACGAAGGAGACAGCTACGCCACGGCCCCTGGCGTCCTTCCCATCACAGGCCACCTGCTTGTTCCCAGAAGCAGCTTGTCCTTCTCTACTCCGCAGCTCAGAATTGTCCCCCACGGGGTCAGGCATGTCAGCGGCCTCTCGCTCCTGGTAACCGTCATTCGTGCCGGACACATGGCGGTCGTCACAAGACCTCAAGTCTTTGTTCAGCTCAGAAAAATGTTCTCTCTCTTTTTAGCTAAAGACTTTTATTTAAAGGTGTAAAATGTATTTTAAAATAAAATCATATAGGTGGAATTTTACCCATAGCGTATATGTAAAGTGTGCAACACGCTGACACGCCGCGTGTGACACAGGAAGTGATGACCACGGTCGGGCTCCTCACCGAGTCACACCTACAGCTGAACTCGCTTCTAGGATATTCCCCGTACTCAGGACGGGCTGTTAGGTGTAGTCACTGAGCTGGGGGGAGATCTTGGGACTGGATCATCCTACCAGGAAAACTGGCTTTAACAACATTTCTTTCCCCATCTCTTGGTCTTGTCTTCCTCATTTTGTCGTCTTAGGACAGGACCCGCTCTTGCTACGTCATATCTGACCCTTTCCAGAGAGTCTGCTCAGCTACAGGTAACAAGCCCAGAGTAAGTGGCCTGAAGCACATGGGTGTCTGCCTTACGACCTTGTAATATTTCCTCTTACTTATCAAGATGCCTGAGGTCCCAGGGTGGGATCAGTGGCTTGTCCACAGGGACGATGGCTTTCGTATCTTCCTTCTGCCCTGCCGTCCTCGCTGTGTAGACTTGTTGCCTCTTGGCCATAGGCTGGCCGCCAGAGCTCCAGCCCTCAGGCTCAGGCACACTGTGTTAAAAGGCAGAAAGCAGGGAACACCCGTGAGGTGTAGACGTTTCCTCACTAGCCTTTCCTCTTTCATAGAAGAGGAAAGTTCTTGCCCAGGAGCCCCTCCGCAGATGTCTTGCCTGTCACGCGGCAACCTTTGCTTCTGGGGAGACTGGGAAAATGAGCTGTGACGTTCTTGGGTTCTGGAGTGTGAGCCGGGCAGGGAGAAAGGGACAGCGCCTGTCGCCCTTCTCCGGGCTGGCCTCTAACACTGCGGCTCAGGCTGAGATGGATGTCAGTGCCTAGTGCAGGCTGCTCATGACCTTTCTCCGGCTCCAGGCTCCTCCGGGAGCTTTCCTGCAACGGCGTCTCTAATCTCCAGGAGCTGTCCTGGGTTCCTAGGTTGCTCCTTTCCCGGGGCAGCCGTGCCGGTGGCATGGCCCGCAGGGGCTTTTCCAGCATCCCTCTGCTTCCTGCGTCACGTGTCCCTTCCCTTCCACGCTGCTGCCTTTCCTCGATGACCCAGGGTTCTCAGGTGCACGTTCATATTAGTAAGTGAAGGACTAGATCAATGAGGACTTATCACGACTAGCACAACCGACACATCGCGGGTGTGGCTGCCACGCGGGGCCTCCCTGCCCTCCTGGCATCACGGCCTGGCCCGTCCTGGCGGACACTCGTGCATGCCGCCGTCTGGACGGCTCGTGGCCAGGGCCGGAAGCATGACCTTGCCCCGCTGTGCTCCGCTCCACGCCGGAGCCTGGCTGCCCAAAGCACTTTCTCCTATGCCTCGAGGCCCAAATGTCCCGTCTCACTGGCCTCCGCTAATGACCACGACAGCGAAGACAGAGGGCTCTGGCCTCCCCAGGGAGCCCCCCTGCCGGGGAAGTGACTCAGGTCTAAAATTGAAGCAAGTGAGAGCTAGGTGAGGGGAGGGGGGGAGTGGCTTCCGGGCAGGGAACAGCACGTCAGGAAGCTCTGAGGCCAGAGATGAGCTTGCTCTGAGGAGCCGTCAAGGGTTGGAGGGGGCAGGAGGGGCCAGGCTGGGCAGGGCTCTCTCCAGAGGACAGGAAGACAGAGGTGGGTTTTAAGCAGGGTGGTGCCAGGGTCAAACTGGCATTTAGGACGATCGGTCTGGTGGTCTGTGTTGCAGGAGGGGACAGGCGTGCCCCAGGGGGACCCGAGGGAGAGGAGATGGAGGGTGGACTGCGGCGGCCACCCGGGAGTCAGGGTGCTGGGACGAGTGGGAGGAGGGCAGGATTGGTGCTGAGCTGCCCGGGAGAACTGCCTCTCTCAGACCCCCAGCCCCCACCGGAGCCAGGAAGACGGCAAGGTCTGTCTGTAGCCCCCTTGCTCTGGAGGGGCTGTGTCCCTGCAACCCTCCTCCCAGACACTTGTGGCCCACAGGAAGAGGGGTGGTGGGTGGGTGGATCGGGTTGGTACCCCGGGTCTCCGTCCGGTCCCCGCGGGAGGTCGTGCCCACGCCGGCCACGCGAGGGCGCCCGAGCTCCACCCCGTCCCGCGACCGCTACCGCTCCGCAAACTCGGGCCCTGGGGCGCTCCGACCCTGCTGGGGCGCGCCGCTCCCGCATCCCGGGGGCCGCCCAGCCACGCGGGGCCGAGCATGGGGTGCGGGCCTGGCTTTCCCGGCCCACCGATGAGGGCCTGTGGGGAGAAGCACAGTCAGCCCAAGCCTCTCCTCCGCGCAGGCAGGCCCAGAGGGCTTCCTGGGGGAGGCAGCATCTCTAACCGCCCTGGAGCTGCGGGCGGGGCTGGGACGTGGTTTCCGTGGTGCTGAGGGCGCGCGCGCGGGAGGACAGCCCGGCTGTCGGTGCCCAACCCGCCCACCGGGCGCCCTGTCCGGCCTCCTCCTGTAGCCTCCGCGCTGAAGCCCGTCCCCAGGGAGTCCAGGAGGAGGCCCTCGTGAATAATGGGTGCAGCACAGACGGATGAAGGCCAGCCAGTCGGGAGAGACTCATCCTTTGTTAATATTTATTAAGCCCTTGGCCCCGTCATTCAAGAGCCTCATAAATATTAATTCCCAATCAAACATTTAAGGCGGCTGCTT
>PITA01021154.1:0-33320 GCA_004023965.1 Spilogale gracilis | reverse complement strand
TTGGTGGGAATGTAAACTGGTGCAGCCGCTTTGGAAAACAGTGTGGAGATTCCTTAAAAAATTGAAAATAGAGCTACCCTATGACCCTGCAATTGCACTACTGGGCATTTACCCCAAAGATACAGATGTAGTGAAAAGAAGGGCCATATGTACACCAATGTTCATCGCAGCAATGGCCACAATCTCCAAACTGTGGAAAAGCCAAGATTTCCAACAACAGATGAATGGATAAAGAAGATGTGGTACATATATACAATGGAATACTATGCCTCCATCAGAAAGGATGAATATCCAACTTTTGTAGCAACATGGACTGGACTGGAAGAGATTATGCTGAGTGAAATAAGCGAAGAAGAGAAAGTCAAGTATCACATGGTTTCATTTACTTGCGGTGCATGAGGGGTAACCTGGAGGACAGTGGGAGAGGGAAAGTAAATGGGAAGTAGGGTAATCCAGGGAGAAAAACGAAACAACAGAGCCTTTGGACACAGAAACAAACTGAGGGACTTGGAGGGAGGGGGATGGAGGGATGGGAGAGCCTGGTGGTGGGTACTGGGGACACCTAAAATGTGGAGCACTGGGTGTGGGGAATGGGGAATGAATCTTGGAACACTGGAAAAAAAAATTAAGTAACAATAAAAAAAAAAGAAAAAAATATAAAAAATTTGTTTTAAATGACATGATAGCAATATATCACATGTAAAACAATTTCTTAATATAGTTCTTAAAATGTAATTCCTGATTCATTTCAGAATAGGGCCTGGATTCATTTGCTAAAAACACTGGTTGCACCAATTGTTATTTTAAGGAAAAATTTAAATGTATCAGTGAGGTGCATGACCAAAAATTTGAAATACTGTCAGGGATCATCATTTTTACCCCAAAGAGGAGCAGTTTCTCCAGAGATTTTGATTGGCACTTTGAAATGTGCTTGTGAATAAAACAGAAAGAAAATGTGATGGCATACCTCACATTCAAATGCCCACAGAGATAATAATGGAAGCAATGTTTTATGGGTCATTGGGGAAGGCAATCCCCTCTGAATGTTTGTTTCTGAGGATGATAAGAGCAGAGTGAATATTCTTCTGCATCATATAACCTGGACTAGACGAATAACTGATGGATGATGATTGATTTAATACAAAAAGCTGAGCAACAGAGAGTGGAAGACAAGGCATGGGGGGCGGGAAACTGAACAGGAGTTATTCCAGATTGTTTGATATTGTGATAAAGTCAAAGCCCAGAATCCCACAGTCCCAGCCCTAAGAGTACATCTGTAACTTTGCCCCCATATGTGCCCTTAGGTGTAAAAGGATAATGGAATTATGGAGTCTAAGCAGGCAAAAAGTTAAGAGAAAAGAGTTTATTTGTTTGTTTCCATGACTAGAATAAGTGTTTTCTCCCAAACTTTCAAAACAGATGGTTGTCTGTTCTAGGATAAAAGATTAGTAGTAAAGGAAATTCCTCAGCCCTGCTCAGAAGCACAGAAACAAAATGTCCCTTTGAAGCAATGTTTTCAAGAAAGCTTGAATTTGAGAGGTAGTGTGGTAAATAGAATTATTCTGTTTCTTACTGTTCTCTCTCCTACCCCGTGAAAACTGCCCCCTAGCCTCTTCTCTTATCAGGAGTACACTGAATTCACTTATAAATCCTTCTACGTCTTAGAGATTCACCTGAAAAAAATACAGCTTCTTTCAGTTTTCAGGCAGAGAGTGGGAAACAAGATAAGCCAATATATATGCATAATAGTTGTATATAAAAGTCTTCTGACTATTTACTATCTTTTTACTAAGAAGTAGAGAAGGAATTATGTATAATCTAATAGTCTGAAGTACATACATTGCTAGGAAGAAAAGTCATATGCATTTAGCACAGTAATTATTTAGAACATAGGAAGGAATTTGCTAGATGATGATTTCTTCTTCAATAAACACACTTGAATGAACTTGAACACATATACACTATTTTATATGATTTTAGGAGATAGTTTGATGGGATTTCAAAGTTTGACAGTATGTTAATCTGACTTATGGGTTATAGTCCCCTGATTGTACTACATTTCTTAATCAAACTTTATATAAGTGACTTCCACATGAACAATGGATGTGTTAATTATCAGCCACTTTTTAGTTTATATTTAATGCATTTGATGATCAGTTGTTGGCAAGTCAACTTACGGCTTTGAGCAGAAAATTTGGGAACAGAGAAGATGCCAAATTAAAACAATAAGGTGAGTGATATATGGGCTTACAAAACAAGGAGTTCTGCTAAGTTTTATGGTATAGAGAAAGATAGACTGAGATATACGTACTTGGTCAGATATGAAAGCAAACCAAAATGATTTCCTGATATTCTTATGTTTTGTGTCTAATAAAGATGTTGTATCAACATAACAAGATGAGCTTGGCTTAAGTTCACAATGCATGGAAACTTAGAATGTGCTGACTGCTAACCAGAAACATAGGCTTTCTGAAAGGATGGCATAAAATCCAAGATTATATCTTTCTCTTGGTTGGAGAAGTGCTTCTCACTGTCATACCAGGGGTGAGACTGAATATCAGTTCTGACAATATTATGTCATCTGTGCCATTCTGCTTTTCTTCTTGTTTTTTTTTCCTTTTTTGTATTCAGAAAATTAGACTAATCACTCTAAGAGAATCAGCAATATGACAGTAATATCAGTGTGACCTGTCTAAACATTTCACTATGGTTTTGAAATGCTATTATTTTACTTTCTTTCTCCTGATGTAACATTAACATACATTCAGTTAAGTTGAAGTAAGTAAACTGGTGATAACTTTATAAGTATTTTTAAAATGCTGAGTTATATTTTTATTAATTGCCACCCTGGTCTTCTCCACTTTAGATTATACACGTGGAAGCTGGGCTATTCCTTGACAGACATTACATTTTCTGGTTAATAATTTATTTCTAGTACTTATACAACTTCTGTACGACTGCATTAAAGGAATAAAAAGACTTTGTACAAAGATATATTGTGCAGGATTCTAAAGCTGATGCTTTGCTTTATTGAGATTTCAGACAAGGGAGAAAAATTTAACCAGACTAGGGATTTTATTGGCGTTTATTTAAAATAACTGCTCTAAAGGAGGGGGAAAATGGGGGGGGGGGAATCAGAGAGGGAGAAGAAACATGAGAGACTACGGAGTCCAGGAAAAAACTGAGGATTTTAGAGGGGAGGGGGTGGGGGTATGGGTGAGCCATTAATACCCTTAATACCCTTAATGGGTATTAAGGAGGGTGTGGATTGCATGGAGCACAGGGTGTTACATGCAAACAATGAATCTTGGAACCCTACATCAAAAACGAATGATGTACTGTATGGTGACTAATATACCTACCTAACTAACTAAATAAATAAAATAAAATAAACTTTAAAAAATAATTTAAAATTAAAAAAATAAAATAATTAAAAAGAAAAAAATAACTGCTCCAGCAATGTCCACAATAGCCAAATTATAGAAAGAGCCAAGATGTCCATTGACAGATGAATGGATAAAGAAGGTGTAGTGTGTGTGTGTGGTGTGTACATATATATGCACACATACAATGAAAATTCAGTCATCAGGATGAAATCTCACCATTTACATCGATGTGGATGGAACTGGAAGGTATTATGCTGACCAAAATAAGTCAGTCAGAGAAAGACAATTATCATATAGTTTTATTCATATGAGAAATATAAGAAACAACACAGAAGATGACAGGGGAAGGAAGGGAAAACAGAAGGGCAAGAAGTCAGAGAGGGAGACAAACCATAAGAGATTGTTAACTATGGGAAACAAACTGTGGGTGGCTTGGGGAGGGGTTTGGGGCAATTGGGTGATGGGCATTAAGGAGGGTAGATGATGTGATGAGCACTGGGTTTACATACAATTGATGAATTACTGAAATCTACATCTGAAACTAATGATGTTCTGTATGTTGGCTGATTGAATTTATATTAAAAAATAAAAATAAAATAACTTCCCCAGTAAATATTTTCAACTTATGGACAAAATATCGTTTCCCTTTTCTATTTGTTGGATTGAGTAACTTAGAAACAAGTACAAGTTCCTTTTTTTTTTTTTTAAGATTTATTTATTTATTGAGGGGAAGGCAAGAGGAGAAGGAGAGAGAATCTTAAAGCAGACTCCCTGCTGAGTATAGCGCCAAATGTGGGGCTCAATCTTACCATACTGACATCATGACCTGAGCAGAAACCAAGAGTCAGATGTTCACCTGACTATGCCACCAACAAGTGAAACTTCTTCATCACCTAGCTATTTGCTAACTTTTGGCATATTTATAAGGATAAGATAAAAAATAATTACTTAGGAGTTGGGTTGTTTCCAAAAGGTCATGATTAAATTGAGAAAGACAAAATAAAATCGCCATCAAAATTCCAGAGATATTAAGATTGAGGCATCCTGAAGGACAATGAAATTAAGAGACTGTACAAGAGAGGTGCCTGGGTAGCTCAGTCAGTTAAGCATCTCCCTTTGTCTCAGGTCATGGTCCCAGGGTCCTGGGATCAAACCCCGCATCAGGATCCCTGCTCAGTGAGGAACTTGCTTCTCCCTCTCCGTCTGCCTGTTGCTCCTCCGACTTGTGCTCTCTCTTTCTGTCAAATAAATACGTAAAATCTTTAAAAAGAGAGAGAAAAACTGTACAAGATATAAAGGAGAGGAAAATGACCATGGTGCTGCTGCTGCTGCTGCTTCTTCTCATTCTTATTATCATTGGAAATCCCCAAATCTTGAAAACTTGATGGCTAGGTTTTTATCTTTTTTCTTCAGTTATTTCAGCTATTCATTTATAGCTGTCATACAACATGAAAGGCACAAGTTTGCTACAGCACTACCTTGCACGTGCTCCGATGGAGATTATTGACCAAATGGAATTTCCTCTTATGTATGTTTAAGTGACTTTGTGCAAGATATGGAAAAAAATACTCAATGTCACTATTCCCTAATAAGACAAATGTAAACTATTGCACTTATTTTGTATAATATTGAACCAAGCATAATAAGTTAAAATAAATATTCCTTATGTTTTAAAGTTTCAGAACCCAGGGAAAAGTAATAAATGAAATAATAAGAACAACAATATAAGGAACAATAATGATGACATATAATGCAATAATAGAAAAACTATAGAGATATTACTTTGTCATTGAACCTACAGGAAGACCAAAGAGTTCCTAGTTTTATCTATCACAAAAAGTGGGTTCTCATTTTCATAAAAAAAACAAAAACAAGAACAAAAATAAACCCCGCCCACCTGTTGGTCACACTGTGAGTACATTTTACAGAAAAGAAAAAAAAGACAAAACTTATGGAATGATTTAAAGAGAAGAATTCATAGAACTATTAAGGACAAGAGTGTATAATAAATAGCCAGGTATTTGTAACTGACTCGGATTTATTTGTTTGTTTAATTATTACTGTTTCTGAGCAGCAGAGAATATTTCTGGATTACTGCTGCTAGTGAATATTTTTTTAACATTCCTTTTTTCTTTATTACACCTATTTCTTCTTTCTTTATTATACCTTCCTTCTTTATTATACCTATTTCCTTCCTTCTTTTGTATATCTGTATCTATTTCAAGATTGTTTTATGAAATAAAACTTTCCTTTCTGTCTGCTCTTCCTAACTTGGCCTTGACATAGTTCTCATTGGGCAGGTGTGTTTCTGTGGTGGGAAAGTGTTCTAGGTCCCTCTTCTTGAGTCTGGAAAAGTTTGTGATTCACTTGCATCTAATTGAATATAGCACAAGTGATGCAGCATGGCCTGTAAGGCGAGACTATTCGAAGTGAGGTGCCTTCTGTCTGGTTACGTTGACATCATGGGCATACATGGAGCTCTGAGCAAGGGAGCTAGGGTCCTGAAGCCTCCTTTCATGGAAGGTGACACAAGGCCACACAAAGAGGTTGTGAGACTATACAGAGAAAGAGAGAGGGAGAAATACACAGAAAGAGATGCCTTTCCTACTCACAAACTGCTCAAGTCCCCTCTCTTCCACCCCTTAGCGCAGCAGGGCCACAACCTTGTGAGACATGGAGAAGCAGGACCCTTGAGTTGAGTCTTTCAGAATTCCTGACCCAAGAATTGTTTTTGTTTTAAGCCTCTACCTTTAGGGATGATTTGTAATACAGAAATAGATACCTGTAACAGATTTAATCTTTCTCAATGGGCCTTTAGATGACTGAAGAGATATAATGCCAGGATAGAGATGAAGTGTGTTTGATTTTTCATTTCTCACCATTTTAACTTTTTAAATAAATGTTTTTAATATATTTAGTTTCTTTCTTTACCAATAGCTGTAGTTCCTTCTGAGATGAAATTTAAAGTTTCAACAACTAGATTTAATTTGATTTTAAAGAATGACTTAAAAAATATGACATTCTTTGACTTTACAGTTCTTTATTTTTATACATCATTACACTGGCAGGACTAAGGATACATTAAGTTAGGTATAATACTTTTATAGTATAATGCCTAATATTCTAAAATACTATGTCAATTTATCAAAAAGGAAAATAAACATATATACTGAAAGCCTTAATACCAGATTTTTATTTGGGGATATAAGAAGGTAATGATAATGTGGACCTTCAAGGACCTCTTTGTCAGTCAGTTTCTAGAAAAAAATACTATATATATATATATATATGTGTGTGTGTGTTATGTGTGTGTATATATATATATATATAAGTTATATATATTATGCACAATATGATATTATTACATGCCATACAATATAGTACATATAATATATAATATTATATACATATAATATAATATATATATTATATATATGATATATAAATATATTATATACTATATATTTTTTTAAAGCTTTTATTTATTTGACAGAGAGAAACACAGCCAGAGAGGGAACACAAGCAGGGGGAGTGAGAGAGGGAGAAGCAGGCTTCCTGCCAAGCAGGGAGCCCGATGTGGGACTTGATCGTCTCCAGGATCATGACCTGAGCCGAAGGCAGTCACTTAACCAACTGAGCCACCCAGGTGCCCCATATTATATACTATATTATATACATATAATATATGTAATGTATGTGTACATAGTATATGTTATGTACATGTTATGTTTATGTATGTGTACATAGTATATGTTATGTACATGTTATGTGTATGTATGTGTACATATATACAAGTATGTGTAAGATACTTGTGTATGTAATATGCATTTTATAACACACAATAGTATTATATACTTATATATAATATGTAATGTGCAACACATTATTAAATATATAACATATATGATACATAGTTACAGTATATATAGCTATATACATTATATATTTATAATATTAATATGTTATCTATTACTGTGTACTATATATTATTTATTGCATATGTTAGTATTATATATGCAATATATATAACACATATATTTATACTACATTTATAGGTATTAAGCAAATTCAAATAAGTTTTAACACAGAAAAGAAGTGGAGATAATCTCCAGAGCTGGGAAGATTAGTGAGGAAGGTTGTTAGTGCTCAGAGCATTGCAGAGCCAGGGAGAGAGGGCATGAATGCTTTTGAAATCAATGCCAGGCTAAAACAAGATTCAAAGAACTCAGATTTGGTAGGACTTTGAGAACGAACTTCATCTACTTTACAAATTGTTCTAGGGCTTATTCCTCACTTCCTGATGGTCTTGATTTTACCTGTTATTGACATTAATAGTAACATACAGTGGATGATTTTCATGAATTTGCATTAATTTATTTGCTTTAACTTTACCATTTTAAGCCAAGCACATTTAACTTGACATCTCATGTTCAGCCAGGCCCAAGTGAGCTTCCAAATTGAATGTAAAACAGGTGAACTTCAGCCAACTCTTTTGGGTTCACCAGGTTTTGACAAGTATTGTCATACTTTAAAAAGAAACCTGGTGATGAACTCAAAAGGAATCACAAAACCTTATGAATTCTCAAGAATTTGCTATAACAAGTGAATAGCTAAACTAAATTGAAATAGTAAACCGAGGTCTCAGCAAATCCAGAAACAATGAAATATTTCATTTAGAAACCTAAGCATGGTCTAGACAAACTTGACTTTTTCTCTAAAACTGAATTCCAAATAGCTGAGTTTGCATGCTATTGGATTTGAAATGACGCTTGTTGAGATGAAAAGTATGAATTTTTTAAAAATTGTAGAAGAGAAAAAGTGGTATTTCTTAATTCCCTAATTAAATATCAAATGGAACCTCAAAAACATTTGTCTAAAGGATTACAACTCAGTTCAGTTTTGGAGTAAAGATTGCCAAATATTTTTTGGTACTCCCCGAAAGCTGGGCTTTATTTCTCCTCTGATTAATAACGGGCTGGTCAACAAACTATCAGTGGAGCCCTGTGAACATGACGTTACTTCAGTTTCTGCAGGTCTAGACTTTACAACAACTAGCAAGTTCTATGTCCTCTATTTTGAAAGATTTATTTTTACAGCCCTGAGCTTTTATGAAAGGAGTATGTTTATTGAGGAGACCACTAAGAAAGTCCTAAAAGAGGACTCCATTTAAGCAAGTCTTCCAGATGACCCTGTCAAGGCACTTGGCATGTAAATAGAATATTCTCATAGCCCTAGACCAGCCAGAAAGCAAGTGAATAGCTTGAGTGATCATAGACACTCAACTTCACTATGTGGAGAAGTATTGAATTCCAAAGTGCTGCTGAAATTCTTGACCACACTTCATTGGTTTAGATTGTCTAATTTTGGAGGGTTCCATTATTTAGCATAGCTAGAATAGACTGTATTTTTAAATTAACCCCATTACTTACTCCTTGGGTCAATGAAATACCTTGATTTTTCATAACAGCTGTGTTCAATGGCTTACCACCCCCAAAAAAATAATTTGATCAGTTTTACATTTGCACTGAAAGTGTGAATTTCCTTCAAGGAAGCAATGATGCTAACCAAGAAATTTTTTCAATCTAAGTCACCTCTCCAGAACAGTTATCCCAGGGGGCATCCAAAGTACTAGGCCAGAATTTAAAATCAACTTACATCACAAACAAACAAAATTATATGAAACAATAATAAAAAAGTAGGGGTGCCTGGGTGACTCCACCAGTAAGCAGCTGCATTAGGCTCAGGTCATGATCCCAGAGTCCCAGGATTGAGTGCTGCAGCCAGCTCCTTGCTCAGCGGGAGGCCTGCTTCTCCCTCTCCCACTCCTTCTCCTTGTGTTCCCTGTCTAGCTGTGTTTCTGTCAAATAAATAAATAAAAATCTTTAAAATAATATAATAATAGTAGTAATAAAGTAGATTGACAATATTATTTACGTGAATCATTGCTTAAGATTTCTTCCTGAGGTTATGAAAAGTAGTCACCTTAATCTAATATGTGTTTTCTCACAAAACTAACAGTCATAGTCTGCTGTTTTTCAACTGATTCTGATTTTTGCGTTATAAATGACCATTTTCTGCACCATTCAGTCAACTAGTCATGCAGTCAATAGCACAACAGAAAACACCATGAAGAACAGACTCTTTTTTAAACTTTTATTGTAAAAGCTTGGTGATATTTTTTAAAACCATAAATTAAATTTATGTTTATTCTTTTATAAAAAAAAATCATCCAAGTCTTTGAGAATAATGCCCTAAGAATAGCTTTAATGTCCTAATAGAGAAATTAATTTAAAATATTCTCACTTAGTTCTAAAATTACCTGATAAGCTGTATTAATACAAGTTGTGTATTATAAAGAAGTCAAGAGAGCACATAGGAAACAAATTTCACTGAAATGAAGAATAACTATTGTTCCTTTATAATATTCACTTACATAGTTGAAAGGATGTTTGTTAACAAAAGTTCTGAATCATTCTGTTTAATATTGTGTTGTAATTTAGCTCAAAGATCATCACCATCATCATCATCATTATCATCATCATTATCATCATAATCATCAGTATTTTGATATTCTACAAACTCAAATCACAAAACTTAAAAATTAACCTTTTTCCTTGTCATTGGTCTGAAAATTTTACCTCTGTAGGTTCCACTCCTTCAATATTTTAAATGTATTTTTTATAGAATTTTCAGTATATCCCAATTTATTGTCTTTGTATCTTCTAGTTTAATCTTAATCCATGCTTCAGCCACTTTTGTAACATCCCTGGAAAGAAGTGATGCAAATAATGTTTAATATGCCACCTCCCTAATTCCTGATGCATTTCTTTCTCTTTGTGGAGAGCTCTGAATGTCGGAGAGTTCTTCAATGTATCAAGCAGAAATGCAATTATTTGTTTGACTTCCATTTGTTCGTACTTCTACCCCTTGGAGACATATAGAATATCTTCTCCATCTTCATGGATATTTGAGAATATCTATTATATGCTTAGCATTGGATCATTTCTCCAATAAAGATAACAAAATCCTCCAATTCTTCTTCCGATGACAAGAGACACTTCACCATCCATATGGTTATTCTGAACCTGATTTTCTCAAAACACAGAACTCAGACTTTAAGATAATATATTCACTGTGACCTGAATAGCATAGGGTAGAAGAGACTATACCACTTTATTTTAGTACTCTTCTTTAATTAACTAATTCATATAATTAACATTTTTGAGGATTTATTCTGACCATATAGTGTCCTGGGATTGGGAATCTAGCAGTCTAAAGTGAAAGAGACAACACCAAAAGTTCTGCTTTTATGAAGCATACTTATTGTAAGTATGTGTGGTGGGTGTTATGGAGGCAACAGGATAAAAGTGAAACGGAATGAATTATGTACTGTGATAGAGAATGAAAAATGCTACAAAAAAGAAAAATGACAAAGGCATGGGACAGAGCACGACAGGCAGGGTAGCTATAAATGCCATTATACAAATCATAGTGATAAGAAGACATTTGAGCAATGGCCTCAAGAGAATGACAAAGAAACATGCAGAGGTTTGGGTTGTCATATGCCAGACAAGGAAACTAGTCCAAAAGCTATGAAGAGAGAGCAAATCTGGCACGTTGGAAAAATGATGGGATGTCAGTAAGTGTGAGATGACTGGAGAACAAAATTCTACTCTCTAGTTGTTAATACTCTCTTTTTTTATGCCTCATTGTCTTTTTCATTGCTAGATTTGATCCTTCACTACAGATATTGTCCAATATTTTTGATATTTCTGTTGGAATTTTGTCATTTGTGAATGTGGTGTTTTCTGTGGTGTGACTCACATCATTGTTCATGTTGTCAAACATAATGCTGGCCAGGTCTGACTCCTGAATTAAGGCTAATATTAAGAAATACTTTCTGCTTCTTAAGAGTTATGATCATTATGCATTGATCATGGAAACAATTGTGTTTTTGAGAGTTTCATTTTTTAAAAATTAAAGCAATGTTTAAATTTTTGTTTTATATATATATATATATAATCATACCTTGCTATTTAAAATTGCATATTAAAAAGAATCAGTAAAATCTTTGCATAAAACTATATGTAGGATATTCATAGTATTTATATCTTTGTATATATATAAAGGATATATATTTCAAAGTAGGGTGAAGTCACTTCTATTTCAGATAGTTAAGTAGAAAGTTCATGAGGAAGTTGATTATGAACAGGAACTGAAAGATGAAGACGATAACAATGACTATAAATGGAGGGCAGAACAAGAATCGAAGACACAGAGATGGGAAAAAATGTACATTCAGTGGTTGTAAAGTAGAGCAGTTTGAAGTCAAAATGTCACATAGGCACTTCTGAGGCTAGAAGATATTTTAAGTCTACATTTTGAGGCTACTATAAGGCATTACAACCTGAAAAAGCAGTAAGAAGGTTTTGAGTTGAAATGAACAAAGAAAAAGAGAGAGAGAAACCAAAAACCAGACTCTCAACTATGGAGAAGAAATAGATGGTTACTAGAGGGAAGGCAGGTGGAAGGTTGGGGTGGTGAACCTGGTGAAGTGGATCAAGAGTACACTTATCATGATGAGCACTGAGTAATATATAGGATTGTTGAACTACAATGTTATACATCTGAAACTAATACAGCACTATATATTAACTATACTGGAATTTTTTTAAAAAAATGAAGAAAGGCTTTCAGCTGCACTCTGAGACCATTACTTAGTTTTCCTTTAGTTAAGAATATGCAGGAGAGTTTAGACTGTGTAGGTACCAAGACCACAAAAATGGAAAATGTCTACTGTCAATCACAATCAAAGGAAAAGACAAATGTCACAGATTTGGGAAAGTGAGAAAATTATAATCCCCAAAGACCAGTGTCTGTAGTTATCCAGAGGTCTTAGTAGACGGTTATGAAAAATATTGAATAAATTAATTAATCTGACTGAATTAATTAGTCTTAATGAAAATGAAAATCAAAAGGTGAAATGTAATGAGGATATATTTATATTTCCATGTAAATAAATCAAACTACACAGGTACACAATAACAAAAATAATCAAGTTTTAAAATAAGTAATACCCAGGAATCTTCCTGTCCTGGGTGCTGTGTGTTGACCAAGCATGTGACATGCCAGCCTGGACAGCTAATACTATTTTAGATTTCAATATTATAAATACAGCACCCAGATCTAAGAGGTTATAGTCTCTCTGGGTATTGGTCATAGAGGTCTGGTAAACCAGGTATAGTGTTTCCTCATAGCTCTACTTCTTGTAGGATAAAATCTGGAGGCTTTGTTGAGTTTAACTCCAACCATTACTTGGAGCCACATCTTTAGAAGCCACATGCCCTCCACTAATTTATCTGCAAACATCATCAGAGCTTTCTTTCTCAAGGCCTATAAGGGTCAAGATGTGAAAGTAAAAAAGGAGAGAGTAATGAGAAACAGAAGAAAGAAGAATCCATCTGAAGACAGTCACTTTTCGTGGGGAAGCTGTAGGTTGCCTGCTAGCCATCTGTAGCTATTACTTTGCAAAGAACCTACTTGGCAATATTCACTGTTCCAGAAATTTTCTTGTTTTCACTCCTTCTCAGAACACGTTTATAAGTTTCTCTTACACAGATTTGAATTATTCTCTCAACATTCATGTTTCAGGAAAAATTACAGCTATTCTAATTTATATTCTATAAATTACAGTTGTTCCCTGGGGCGCTAATCAGGAAATGTCCCTCCTGCTACCCTGTTACTACAGCAGTTCATAGACATGTCAGCCTGAAGGATCATAATATTACATTGTGTTGTTTTTATTTTTAAAAATCTGTTAAAATTTTTTCACACTACTGATGCATATAAACACACACCAAGTCAAAAGTTAAATTCAATAAAATTAACCTTCCTTAAAAATAAATCATCGAATGTTGTTTAAGGTTTAGGAATATTGTAGGTAACTTTAGGGCCTAACCCTTTACTGGTGATTTTCTTAAAAATGTCCTGGAAGAACACATGTAGGATTGGGTTCAGAGAGATGAGAACAGACTTACCACAGGGTCCTTGCAGAGTTTAAAAAAGAGAGAGCGAGAGAGAAAGGGGGAGAGAGAAAATGAGAGTCATTTGTGTCTTATGGACTTCAAATAAATGAAAGACTTTAGTAACGTAAGTGTTAAACAGATGTAGGGAAAGTGAGGTAAGGATCAGCTAGAAAAATAGGTGTTTGATTAGAAAGAGAAATGTTTGGGGCACCTGGGTGGCTCAGTCGTTAAGCGTCTGCCTTCAGCTCAGGTCAGGATCCCAGAGTCTCTGGATCGAGCCCCACATCAGGCTGCCCGCTCGGCGGGAAGCCTGCTTCTCCCTCTGACGCTCCCTGCTTGTGTTCCTCTCTAGCTGTGTTTCTCTCTGTCAGGTAAATAAAATCTTTAAAAAAAAATAAGAGAAAGAGAAATGTTAGAGGTGAACCAAGTTTTAATCCGCACGGAGCAGCTGCAGATCATGGCAGCATGGAAGGTGGCAGCTTTGGCCACAGAAGCCTCCCGAGAGGTCTAGAGAAAGACATGTGGGCTTGAAGAGGGTCAGGAATTCTGAGATTCTGGTACCGTACTGGTCACTGGCGTGAACAGTACATCAACAAAGAGAATGGTATAACTTTAAATAAAGCAGAAATAATAAGCTGGGTGCCAAGTATTTAAATTAATTCTGGAGAGTATTGTTAAAATGTCAGTAGATTACAACAATGACTAGAGTACTTGGTACTTGAGCTGCTTATCATGAGTCTCAGATATGGGAGTTATTTTACATAGGTGTAGAGGATAAAGAGTTTAAACCTTTTAATGAGGAGCTAGGTAAAGCTAGCCACCTCTCCGTGAGACTTATTATATAAAATAAGTGAACTTATTAGACAGGATTTAAGTGGTAACAGTATCTAGGAACCGAACAAGATTTCTTTCAGTGGAATGAGGGTCAGAAGAGTCAGAATTTAAAAAAACTTTTAAGTCTCAAGCAGAATTGTTTAGTATGGAATGGATATTCCAAAATGTACCATGTTACTATTTGGCAAGAAAGAAGCGGTGCAACTATAATTTTGGTAATAAAAACCGCAAATATTTTGCAGATAAAAGTAACAAAAATAAAAGAAGAATAGGGCTTTTCATTCACAGTAGAAGTATGAATGGCATGAATATTCTCATGTTGACATTAAGCTGACCTCACATTCCTAAAGAAGCATGGTCAAATTATTATGTAATCTAGAACAGACTTCCTAATATCTAGGTAAGAAAGTTAGGATGCTGTGATTTTTAATAGGCTGTCAGTAGAAATAGTTTATTATTCTAAATGTTCCCTATACTAGATGAGCCATTTTTAGTAATGATTTCACCCTTGCAGTTTTTTATGCTTTCTAAATGCATGAATATAGCACATTTTGTCTTAGAACATTTATCTTCTCCAAAAGTCCTTATAAGAGACAATTTCCCTATTGATTCAGAGGCAGGCTTGTGGCCTTGAAATAAAATAAGAACTTTGTAAAATGAACACAAGAAAAAGGAAAGTGTCTAGTTTTGTACAGACAAATTAGGTCCTCGGAGCTCATGTCAAAAGCGACAGAGAGTCATCTCACAGCATCTTTAATTTACCAACATAAGTACATGGAAGGCAAACAAAGACACAGAAGCTGTTGGGGTCATACTGGGTCTATGATGAAGTCACGTTAGTTGTTTTTTAGATTTTTCTCTTCCTCCTATTTTTATATAATTCCATGAAATACCTAGTGGCACTGAGCTGTGATCCAAGATCATCTGAGCCTAAGGTAAGACTGGTTTGTGGAGATGTATTCCTTTTCAGTGGTTTGGGTGCTTATAATTAGGATGTTCATTCCTCACATTCACAATCTCAAGTTCTACCAGTTTTTTATTTGTTTGTTTGTTTTTGCTTATCTTGCACTCTCAAATGTGATCTGTTTTAGACAATTATCGGTCAGCTATGGAACCTCCCATCTTCAGTTCCTCTGCCTTCAAATGAGAATCAAATTCTGTGATTTTTATTTACCTACTCAATTTTAGTTGATGCTAAAAATGAAGGGTAGAAAGGTGACTGTGGTTTAGGCCCGTGTGTACTTGAAGAAGCAAGCATGGCAACAATAGCGGTAAATGCTGAGACAGAGGCATCAAATTCTTGACACTCAGAGCAGTAGTGATCAGCAAAGAACTGTACTGGGGTGACATTTTGTAAAGATTTTATTTCATTATTTGAGAGAGAAAGAAAGCAAGAGCTCAGGGAATGGCGGAGGGGCGGGGAGAATCAGATTTCCCTCTGAGCAGGGAGCCTGATGCAGGGCTCCTTCCCAGGACCTGACCTGATCTGAAGGCAGATAGTTACCAACTGAGCCACCCAGGTGCCCCTATACTGGGGTGACTTGATGGTGACAAAGGCTTGTCCTGTTTCATTATTCCAGAAAAGTCACAATGAATAGTATTGACCGTATGCTATTTCAGAAAATTGAGTATATCTGTGATCAAATTATTCAAAATTAAATAGTTGAAGGAAATACACATTTACATTTGTACCAATATTTTCTGTATAGAGTTTAGTTTGTACATTCCCACTAATGTCCCCAAGTCTTTGCTGATGAAGTATTTAGTCAACCATTTCGCTTTTTGCCAATTTGATAAAGAAAAATAGTTTTGATTTTAGTTTTAGTATCTTTCTATGAGTGAAATTAAGTTTTACCTTTTCATATGTTTAAGATTCATTAAAAAAAGATTCTTTTTTGTTACAATCCTTGTATATTTCTAGTCATGTCTTTTTCTCAATTTTCTGATGGGTTTTAGGATATTTCTCACTCATTTTCATAAACTGTTGATGGAATACAGTCAGTTGGTAATCCTTCGATTTTATTTTTATTCATTTTCAAACATTTTTGTTTATCAGTATTTTTAAGTAATTGAGAGTTTTCAGTCATGCTAAGAAACACTATATTTTATAAATTACAAAGATTATTTTATAAATACATTGTCAGTTTTTTCTAATACTACCATAATGTCAGATATTCTTTTTTTTTAAAGATTTTGTTTATTTATTTGAGAGAAATAGAGAGTGTGAGAGAGAGCATGAGAGGGGAGAAGGTCAGAGGACGAAGCAGACCCCCTCAGAGCTGGGAGCCCAACATGGGACTCGATCCTGAGACTCCAGGATCATGACCTGAGCCGAAGGCAGTGGCTTAACCAATTGAGCCACTCAGGTGCCCAGATATATTCTTTTTAATCAAATTCTTGACCCATCTGTAGTCTGTTTTTCTGTTTTTTTTATTTGTTTTTATTAAGATATATTGAAATACATTATATTAGTTTCAGGTGTACACATGATTCATTATTTGTATATGTGTGAAATGATTACCGTAATGAATTTAGTTTATTATGCACTATACATAGTTACAAAAGTTTGTTCTTAGGATGATAACTTTTAAGATTTACTCTCTTAACAACTTTCAAATATGCAATACCATATTATTGACTATATTCACCAGGCTGGACACTACATTCCCATTACTAACTTAATTTGTAACTGGAAGTTTGCACTTTGGAATCCGTTTTTGTTTTCGGTTTTTAAGATTTTATTTATTTATTTGACAGAGAGAAACACAGCTAGAAAGGGAACACAGCAGGGGCAGTGGGAGAGGGAGAAGCAGGCTTCCCACTGAGGAAGAAGTCTGACAGGGGCTCGATTCCAGCACTCTGGGATCATGACCTGAGCTGAAGGCAGACACTTAACGACTGACCCACCCAGGTGTCCCTGGTCTCCATTTTTGTGTGAAGTGCTAAACTTTGAGGGATTTGTTTTTTGTTTTTTCTCCTATTGGGTTACTCAGATTCCTGAAAACCATTTCTTAAACAATCCATCTTCTCCTTAATGGCTCTCCTTAATTAAATGATTCTTCCTAATTAACAGTGGTTTTTCAGTCTTTTTTAGTGAAGAATTTGGAAAGTTGGGGGAAAACAGGACAAACAAAAATTTAAAAAACAAAACCAAGTATTCAAATAATGCTTCCTCTTATCATTTGTTTAGACAAGAGCAAATTAACGTCTTCCAACACCAGCTTTCTCTCCTTAAATTGTGGGTCATATTAGTTATCATTACCTCTTTAGCATTGTCAGGTCTAAATTAGGTACTGTTTTTTATACTTTGCATGTTGTAACCTTTTCGTGAGTGCTACTTCCTGGTGTTTCACTACTTATGTCACTGGTATACTGACCAGCAGGCTCCCTAGCAAGCAGCACCTTCAACTGAGAACTTGATAGAAGTGTAAACATAGTGGTCTCCAATCCAGACTGATGCAGGTAAAGTTTGAGAACCACTGCTCTACACCATTAAATTGAATTAATTGACAGCTACATAAGGAAAGGAATGTGTTTAGAGAGGAAAGGTACATGTAGTTCAAGGAGAAAGACTCTGTTACAAGTTGTAACCAAGTACCTAAAATGTTTTACTAGCTTCACAATTTTGCTTGGGGCTACTGCGTTTACATCAGTGTTTTGACAAGAAGGGATTTTTCAGTATGATGGAAAATGATCACAAAGATTGTATAGGAATTGCAGGATGAACTAGCTCTGACTATTTTTCCAGCAGGGTGGATAGCCAGATATAAATGAGCCTCTGCATTAGCTATTAATCTTTGCTAACTTAACTGGGGTTGTGTATTATTCGTTTCTTATTTGCACATCTAAATTTGTTCTTGGATATATCTACTTTTTTTTTTCTTTTTCTTTTCTTTTCTTTTTTACCTGACTCCTTCTGTCTCCTTAAATGTTTAGGGCTTTGCATTTTAATTGCTGAAACTCAAGTATTTATATAGTTTTAAATACATTCACTATAGTAGTGAAAACTTACGTATAGTAAATAAACAATAAAGTAATTTCAAACAATACAAACTGATATCTTCTCCTTTTATATCTTATTACTGTGGTACAGTGCCCTTTAAATTACAACTTTAGAGTTATAATAATATAGGCAGTGATGTCAGTGATACAGTTCTTAAATGTTTATTGCCAATTCCAACCCTTCAATGAATAAACTCTATATTGGGAAATGAATATAAGATTAAAAGTGGAGATTGAGGGGTGCCTGGGTGGCTCAGTTGGTTAAGCGACTGCCTTCGGCTCAGGTCATGATCCCAGAGACCCGGGATTGAGGCCCACATCGGACTCCCTGCTCTGCGGGAAGCTTGCTTCTCCCTCTCTCGCTTCCCCTGCTTGTGTTCCTTGTCTGGCTGTGTTTCTCTCTATCAAATAAATAAAATCTTAAAAAAAAAAAAAAAAAAAGTCGAGATTGAAGCATGCGTACCCTGGCTTAGTCATACTAAGAAACTCAGAGTCAGTTGGCTGGTAGGTAATAGGCAGGAATAGGTGAAACTGGGGAAATTCTGATCTTCAGTTATGGGCTCAATAACCCCTCAGAGTCCTAGCCTGAATGCTTCTTGAAAACCTGCATTTATATTGATGAAAAATCAACAAATATGTTTTTCTTGTTCTTGTACAAGCCAACGCCAGGAATTTTCTAATATTTGCTAAATCAGAAATACAGATTTGGCAACTTCAAAGACTTTGTATTAGAAGTACTTCAGTGGAGACTTTGTTTTGTCTGCAAATATAAAGAGCTATTAAGTTTAAGAATCTAATGGAAACTATATAAAAAAAAACTTCATCTATTTAGATGTATCTGTATTCTAGCACTTAGAATTGTGCCAAATATAGCAGACACTAAATAAATAATAGATAATCCCTCAATAATTTTTTTTTATGATTTTTATTTATCTCTACGAATTTAGTTGATACAAACAATGAAGGGTAGAAAGATGATTGCAGTTAAAGCTGGCGTGCACTTGAATAAATATCCATGGAAAAGGTAGTGATGAGAAATGATGATACAGAGGAATAGAAACAGATGGATTTATTTTTCTGAAGAGGTCCACACTATCTTGCAACTTGAAAACTGTCTTTAACTTTGGAATACTTGTACTGAGGCAAAACTGACTTGGAAAGATGAGTTATGGATGTTGTCAACAATACCAAATTAAAGTGAAAACTGATCAATGGAGCAGAAATTATCAAGTTAAAGTAAGATGATCTAAACAAGGATAAAAAGTATTGCATTTAAATTTGAGGATACATGACTAGGAGTTTCAAGACCAAAATTAAAGTCATGACTTTATTGGAAAGACATCCTGGGAGATAGTGTCAGCTGTTGAGAGTGAAAAAAAGACTAGTGTTGGTCCTCAGTTAGGAAACAAAAGATTTTTGCACAAACTAAACTGTAGGGTTAGAACAAACTCATTGGTTAATTTCAACTTTAAAAAATTCTTCCAAAAAGATTGGATTAATTAATAAATTTTAGTCTTTTTTTCAGATGGATAGGACTCTGTTTAGGGAGCCTAGGAGGGAATAATTGATATATCACCACCTCTAGACTAGAGAACAATAATAGAAACTTCTTATGAAATTAAGAAGACATGATATTTATCAACTTCTTGCATCAAGCTCACCATAAGATATAAGAGGTTTTATTCTTATATAGCATTCTGCCCCTCAAATGAGTTATTTTATATAAATAATGTGTCTGAATGTTTGACTCTTAGACAGACAGTGCCAATAAAATCCATTACATAAAGTTTCATTATCTTTGACCATAGAACTGAAATTAATTTGCTCCAAGAGTACAAGAAATAGTCTTTACATTTTACTGCATGTAATTTTGTTTTAGCATTTAATTAATCTTTTCAAATACATAGCAGCCTGATGAAAAATGTGTTGATTCTTTTTAACAGAAAAATTCTGAGAAACTTGTGCTTGATGTGTAAACTAAAGAGAGATAGCAAGATTTTTGTTTGATTTTTAAAGCCAAGAAAAAGAAGTTTACAAAAATAGGTCTAAACAAAATAGAAAGACATCACAATATTTTTGGTCTCTTTTGTTTCTTTCATCATATTTCCATTACATATGGATATAAATAGTTGTTTAGCATCAGGTTCTCTTGAGACAAACTTTTCCCATTGCAAAACTAAAGTAAAGCAAACAAAAAAATCAACAAAAAACTTTTAATATATATTAATCATTTAAAATTTTAAAGTTCATAATTTAATCTTAATGGGAAAAGAACATTTGTTTGGTATTTGATCACAAAACTACTACACTTATTCCTATGATATACTTCTTAATGGAAATTAGCAATTATTATGGTTGAAATGAATGGATTTGCCTTGGGAAAAAAATACACTGTTTGATAAAGCAATTGTCACCAAGTTAAATTAGAAAGAAATGTATTGCCAAACACATATTTTTCTGTTTATTTTTGTCATCATTTGTTTGATTTAGTTTGTTTTTCCATTTTAGTGGCTGTGGTCACAAAAGATTCCATGTCTCTAATATTGTCATTCACTGATTACTCATACATTTTACATGAAAAAAACATAAAACAACCTCTTGTAGAATATATATTTCTTTTTCATGTTCTCCTTAGTGTTTCTATTAAAGTTATGTAGAAAAAAATTTTATCAGATATTATTCTTTATCATAGTGGGCTTTCTAGCACATCAATTAAAAATACCTTTTCCTTTAAAATGTTTAAAATTGTCCTCTTTGTCTCAAATATTTTGCATAAAAAGATCTCATAACTTATGTCTGTCATAGAAATGGAAAGTCTGGTGGTTGCAATGAGGCATTGACAATTTCCTTAGCAACAGCCTGAATCAGCGCCTGCATTAGGCACCAGGTTAGTTTTACTACATGTAGTAGTCAAGAATGTGTGTGTTCATTCACTGTGAGATCTCACTAGCGTTTTTTGTTGTTGTTGTTTAATTTGGAAAATTTGGAGAAGGCCCAAACTAGTACTTGGCAGAAAAATGGAAGATAATCTGGACTGAGAATTAGGTGACATAGTAGTTATTCTCATTGACACTGCCTTGTTCACATAGCAACATTAATTCCACCTTCAAGATTATGCTCAGTGTGTCTATGGCAGCAAGCACTCCCTGCACAGAGAGTTCAAATCATTTACAATCTACATACAAACCTTGAGATACGCCAAATATCCCTTCATTCTTGATGCTTCTACTGCCATAGATAATAGAGAACTCTGATACACAAAATGCTGTGAAAAGTCAAAAAAGACTTCTGAGAGGATATACTGTTTGAGTCATAAGGAAAAACAGGTATTAGTCATAAAAAGTTGGGAGGTGTTGTGAAGAAAGAACCTTAACAAAGACTCATAGATTAAAAATAGGAAATGTCATGAGAGTTGATTAGGCTTCAAGACCTTGAGAGGTGAGGTGAGACTCACAATGTGGGCAGGTGTCAGAATGCAAAACTTGAAGGAAAGTCTGGGTCAGTTTAAATTTCACATGAGATAAGGAATGATTATAGAATTTTATCTGGAACAGATAAAAACAGATTTGTTTTTGAGGTAGCTAACTTGGCAATTATAAAGAAAATCTATGATGAAGACCATAATGCAGGAACAAAGAAAAGAGACTTTTTAAATTATCCAATTAAGAAAAGAAAATATTCTGATATAGGACACTGAAAGAAGTATAAACGTGTCATGAATTTGGAAAATTTTTGAGATTGATTGAACACTGTGAATGGAATTGTGGGGAGAGTATAACATAAGTATCAGTTTTCTCTCTTGAATAACGGGATTGATGGAAACATCTGAAATGAAGATGCAGATTAGGGACAAGTTAAGAATAAAATATGAAAATTAAGATTATAAATGTTATTACAAGGTGCACATGGAATACACATATAGATATCCAGAAGCCAATAACATACACGTGTCTGGGGTTCAGGAAAGGTTATGAGTTTGAGTACTGAATTGAGAAATCAGTAGAGTGTAGTTGGCAATTGAGACAAAGTGAGAATGATGAGATCCCCTGAGAAAATATATTGCTAAGAACACTGAGCTAAAAATAAAACCCTGAGTAATAACATTATTTAATGGGTCATGAGAGAAAAAAGAATCTCCTTAAGATAAAACGAGGGATTAACCAAAGACATCTGAGGAGAACGAAGATAGTGTGACAACAGTAATAGTCATGGGAGGAGAGATTTATTAAGTGAGCAAGAAAAAGAATCCTGACAAACAACATATGATTTACAATATTTGGCTGTTACTGTCAGATATATTAAATTGATAAAAACTCAATTTAGTTGGCAGATGAGTTTCTGGGAAGTAAGGAAGGGAAAGAGCATGTGTGTGTTATTCTTTCAAGAAATTTGGATAAAAAGGAACAGAGGTAGTTTGGATCTACAACTTAATGTAGCATCCAAGCAGAAAAATAAATCAATAATGGATGAATCAAGAGTGTGTAAACATAGAAAGGGAAAGGGGATGGGCATATCAAAAAGGTGCAAGACCAACAGGAAGCTATACTCAGAATCATTTCATGAAATTTCTGAAAATAAAACCAGAGGCCTATGCTCTATTCAGCATATTTAAACTTTAATATCTTTTGTTTATTTATGATGTCATATATCCATATCAAGTTTTTAGAGGCAAACTTATCTATTGTTTATTTATTCAGAATTATAGTTTTGATCAATAAATCTAATCTTAATCAGAAATATAATAATATAAATGAAGTTTATATTTAATTCTAACTATTTCTAAGCAATTCTTTGAAATGTGGAAAGAAAAGAGAAGAGCCATAAAAACATGTTGGAAGAAAGTGAAACTTATCTTCCTTTATGGAATTCAAATGTTGGTAAGATATTTTGCATCAAAAAACTGGTAAATTGTTACATGAGTTCATAGAAATATATAATAGACTGGTTGGTCTATTCTATTCAAATTTGACTAACAGCTTCATATCCCTTCTCTCCACTGCTGGCTGCAGTAACACCTGTTCTCCTCAATTCAGAAATAAAATGTACATCAGATTTTCTTAGTGGATTGTAAACATGTTCAAAGACAGTCCAGGGTGAGAATGTGTGCATGGTGCAAATTGCTTTTTAATATTTCTAGACATATAAACCTCCCCTTAGCCATCCTCCTCACACAACTTCATATTAACCTAATGATCTGTCTATAACAAATTGTTGAACTGCATTTTGCTGCCAAACTGTTTTACAGTTAAGCTGTTGCTTTGTGCTTGCCCCTTTTTGTTCAGCCAAATAATTTGCTACTCAGATATATGGCATAGTAAAAAGTGATACACAGGGATCTGGAATGCATGTAATCATGTACACAGCAAGACAAATCCCATCAATTTATTTCCAATGTATTCCACTATGCGTATTTTGTTTTTAGGAATAGAAGTATAGCTTTGCTGAGAAAAAAAATATAAAGCGATTTATTTTATTGTAGTTTACCATTCAAAAATAATATTTATAAGTATATCATGATAATTCATAATTTTAAATATTGAATTACATTTCTCTGTTCAAGAAATGTTTCATAATTCTTAACTCCACCATTAGATAAATAGCGTATAATTATGTAATAGTAATATTTGTCATCTACGTACCTCGGATCTAATTTTCAACTTGGATTCAAGTGGCATTTGACCTCCAAAGGAATATATCTTCCTCTGGGAAGAAATACTATAAGCTATAGAAACAATGCTACAGTTGCAGAGTAAAATATAGGTAATAAAAATTACTTCAATTTTTTTCCCCACAACCTTTGTTTTATATTCTGATTCTTAAGAACACTATAGGCACTCACTTATTGTATATTTCATTCATCATTATGTTAACTTCCCTTAATTCCTAACCAACTAGGATTTCAGATTAAATTATGCTTAAGTTAATTATTCTTACTTACAGGTAATTTCTTTTAACCGAGATTTAGATGCAGATATCATGTTCAACTTATTGACTTTTTAAAAAAAAATATATTGCCCATGAATTTTTCCCAATAATTATGACAAGATTGAACTGTCTGGTTACAATTTCACTATTTGGGTGATTTCTGAAAAGGCTTGTATCAGAAAATACAGTATCAATTTTCAGGGGGCTTGTTTCACTTATTTATTCCTTAGGTTGATACATTTTTAATGAGGGGTTGATTTGTTCTTGGCTCTGTGTTAAAACACATTTACTATTCTCAAGTAGCTAATTCTTTCAAAGGTTCTTGCCCAGTGCTGAAACTCAAAACAATTGCTTTAAAAATAAATGACCGAACTTTTAGACGTGTGTGTGTCTGTGTGTGTATAGAGTATAAATCATAAGTAAACATTAAACAATAGACAATCTTAATGAGAACAGAATTTTAAGTACAATAGATTCCATACTCTCAGATCAAATAGCTTATCAGTTGCATTTTCTTAATCTTATAAATTAAAATTCTGCCACTGCGTATAAGCAGAAAGTGTTTTTAAGAGCTTTTTGTTAGACAAGGCCAAACTAATATTTCAATGAGTTTCCCCCTCATCAGTTGATTTTTTTCTGATTAACAAGTTCATGATTAATTTGCTAATCAGAAAAATTCCACAACATCTTTTCTTTTCTTTCCACTTCATTGCAATGCTAACACTGTTGACAAACCTCCACTCATCAAACATTCTTTTCTTTACATCTATAACCCTGAACTAATCTTTAATTGATTTTTTTCCTTTTTGTTCTTGTTCATCACCTCAGCCAGTTGGTCAGTCTGTCAATAACAAGATACAATCAGAAATAAACTTTGGCTCAAAGGAATTCAAAGAAACACAATGCAATTTTCCAAGCCTCTTTCTTTCTATTTATTTAATGAAGGATTTAAAAAAAAATAGTTATTTATTTGAAAGAGAGCGAGAGAGGTTGGGAAAGAAAGCACAGAGGGAGAGGGAGAAGTGGACTACCCTCTGAGCAGAGAGCTTGACGCAAGGCTCAGTCCCAGGACCCAGAGATCATGATCTAAGCTGAAAGCAAGGCCCAAACTACTGAGCCACCCAGGCGGCGCCCCTTAACGAGGGGTTTTATACATTCCCACACCTCAGATTCGTAAAGACTCTCAAATAGTTTTCTGTGGTTTCAAGTTCTACCCGAGATTCTAACTTCACCCAACTCTTGACTCCTGGCAAACCACTGAGAGCTTGAGATATGAGTCATGTACTAACTTGCTCAAACTTTAGTCAAAGCCCATAACATTTTAGTCCTCTTTTTCTCGGTCAAATAAAAATTAAGTTAAATTAAATTATCATTGAAGCCTTTTATAAATCTAATATTCTATAATGCCACAAGTGACTTCTACTTGGACGTCCCAAACATGCCATCCTTTTTGCTATAAATTAGTTTCTTCTCATAAATTCTCTGTCAGCTAAGATTGCCATGATTTTCATTATATATACACTTTATCTTTTTTTTGTCCTTTCCTAATTATGAAATCTAATTAGCTACCTAAATGAAAGAATCAGGGATTCTATTACCTTTATCATTTTGGGTATAATTCAAGGTGTCATTCAAGATATAAAACAAAAAATGTATTATTGAGTGATATATAGGGGAGCTCCCAGATTAGAGTTGCATTTAATATGTTAACCGTATTCAAGGAAAGCAAATTGGCATATGGTTTCAGTTATCTCAGAAAAAAAAGGAAAACTTTGGTGTGCAAGTTTTCTAGGCTTTTGTTCAAGCATATGATTCTATAGTTCATATATATGTGTATGTATGTGTGTGTGTGTGTGTGTGTGTGTGTGTGTGTGTGTGTGTGTGTAATGAGTTTGAAGCACTGTGGGTGGTTCAGTTGTAAAGCATCCAGCTCCTGATTTTGGCTTAGGTCATGATCTCAGGGTCCTGGGATTGAGCTCCATGTGGGGCTCCCCAGGAGACCCTGCTCAAGAATTCTCTGTCTCCCTCTTCCTCTGTCCCTCCCTCTGCTCTCTCTCTCTCTAAAATAGATAATTTTTTTTTCTTTTATTAAACTGTCTTTAAAAAAAAAAAACAACAAACCTTTAAATTCAATTATCCAACATATAGTACATCATTTGTTTTTGATATAATGTTATTAGTTGTGTATAACAGCCAGAGCTCAAAAAGCATCAATGCATGGATGGAACTAGGGGGAATTAAATAAGTCAAGCAGAGGAAGACAATTATCATATAGTTTCACTCATAATGTAGCACATAAGGAATAGCATAGAGGACCACAGGGGAAGGGAGGGAAAACTGAATGGGTGGAAATCAGAGAGGGAGACAAACCAGGAGAGACTCTACACTCCAGGAACCTAACTGTGGGTTACAGTAGGGACATGGTGGAGGGTGGGGTGACCAGATGATGGGCATTAAGGAGGGTATGTGGTGTTTGGATGAGTACTGGGTGTTATAGGCAACTAATGAATCATTGAACACCACATCAAAAACTAATGATGTGCTATATGTTGGCTAACTGAACATAATAAAAATAATAATAAAAGTAAATAAATAAATGAAAAATAAAACTAAATAAGTTTAAGTCAGGGAAGAAATGCCTGACATGAAATGAAGATAAAGAACAATGTAGAAGGAAGATACTGAAGGACTCTGTATATCATCTTAAGGGGTATGCATTTTATTTTAAAAGCAAGGTATACCCACTGATCTAACTTACACTGAATTGTGATATGATCATCCTCATTTTAAAAGACCAAATTTTAAATCAGTTACAAATTGAATTGAAGAAAAATGTGAGTAGAAGGACCATTTATCTAGTTTTGCTGAAACTAGGTATAAGATGATGAAGGCCTATCTAGGGCCTTGTTAAGAGAAATAAACAAAAATATATTAGTGAAGAAATTTAAAGATCTATAATCGACAGAGCATTTTTATGCCAAATTTTATGTAGGAAATAAGGCAGGCAAGAGTGAAGGATTACAACAATGTTATGGTGTAAGCAGTACTATGGTAGATAATTATGCTTCTTATAGAATTAGGGGGTTGATTAGGGGAGACACCACTGAGGAAAAAACTTACTTGTAGAGTTTTGAGCTGTGTATGGGATGTGTAAGTAATAGAGGACTAGAATAGGTAGTGATCTTCATGTTTGTTGTCTGTGTCCTCTCAAGAGTTACAAAAGAGTGAATGAGAAGCCAAGTGGTCTGAATGGAGGATCCCCCGTCTACTTCAGTAAGAAAACCTCCATTATTATATGTTATATTTCCATGAAGTGTTTCCTACATACAAATGTTTCCAAGGCTTTAATAAAGTCAAGTGGGATAAGAAGTTGACAAGTTGTGACTTTCCTGCAAATATACATTTTCATATTTTTTAAAAGATTTTATTTATTTGAGAAAAAGCAGAGTGAGCTGGGGGAGTGGCAGAGGGAGAGGAAGAAGCAGACTCCCCGCTGAACAGTGAGTCCAATGCAGTGCTTTATCACCAGACTCTGGGATCATGACCTGAGCCAAAGGCACTTTACTGACTGAGCCCCCCAAGTGCCCCATACACATTTTCATACTAACAGAAGAAAGAATTTTTTAAAAAGTAAGTTCTAACTTGTAGTGTAATAATCTTACATTTATTCAAATATATTTATATGTTTTCGAGAACTGTACCTGAATATTATTGTGTGACTATAGAAATATGTTACTGGCAGAAAATCTATGTCAGAGATTGAGAAACTTTTTATAGTCACATAGGAAAGGTACAAACTTCTAGTTATAAAATAAAAGTAATGGGGACGTAGTGTACAGCATGATAATTATAGTTAGTAATACTGTATTACATATTTGAAAGTTACTAATAGAGTAACTCTTAAAAGTTTTCATCACAAGAAAAATAATTTTGTGACAATGTGGGATGAAGGGTGTTAACTAGACTTGCTATGATGATCACATCATAATATATACAAATATCAAATCACTGCTGTGCACCTGAAAATAATATGATGTTGTATGTCAATTATACCTCAAAAAAAGTCAAGGAATAGATATTTGTCTTTTTTTAAGCCAGATGGTATCTTCACAACTACTCAAACCTGCTGCTTGTAGAGCTAAAGCATTCATAAAGAGTATATAAGCAAATGGGTGTGACTGTATTCCAAAAAAAATTATTTACAAGAAATTTTATTTACCAGAACAATTTGGCCCACAGGCTATAGTATGCTGACCTCTACTATGTGATTCATTGGTTAGAGACTCAGAGAGACTACATGATACACTGAAGAGTATTTCAGGGTGATAAGAAGTAGAAAAAAATTTCTCCTAATTTATAGAATACTTGAATGTAAAGTCATTTTAATATCACAAAAAAAGTTCTACTCTCTCAAAGAAGACAGCATATGTGGTTAGAGAAAAAAACAGGATAATATTGTATTTGCCACAGAAAATATGTGATCATTTTATTTCCTAATCTTAGAAAATAGCCTATGTGATTCCATGAGAGGTAGTAAAGCTTTGGCTCACAATTCTTTAGTTGGATAAAGAGAAAATAATTGCCTATAAGCAACTAGTTTGAGAAAAAGAAAATATTCTTAATAGACAACTCAGAGTCATATTCAATTCTAACATATGAGTGGGATGAGAGAAATCATCTGTAATTGTACATTTCAGAAGAAGTTTGTCCTGAATTCATAAAAATTGAAATTATTTTTCGACACTAGGATGAGAGTGCTGTATGTTCTTTGCACATTGTGCCAAAAGATTTAAGTATGTTTAGCCACATAGTTCTTATTAAAATTCAGCACTGGGTACTTAACATTCTCTTCTACTACAACAGAGTCATTATACAACGAAAGTAGTAAGACGAGGCTGAGATATCTCTTCTACACACTTTTTTGTGTTTTTTCTTGCCAGAGAAGTGATTCCTTGGCCCTTCTCTATTTGGCTTGCTTGCTCTTTTTCTATTTCCTTTTCAGGGCAATGAATAATGTGTCAAAGTGTGAGGTGCATATGAATTGTACCCAAAAAAGGAGAGTTATTATTAACATTCAATTGTTACATTTTGCTTTGTATTTGTTGAATTGGAAGGGGAAGGGGATATTTAGAATTTGGCTCATATCCATATATATCCATATATATATAAAACTTAATACTCTAACATTCTAGACTGTCTCAGGAGTAAAAATGTGCCTTTTCTTTAAAAAGCAGCCTTCTAAATGTTCCCATTAAAATCATCAGTATAAGGTGTCTTTAAGACCAAAAATAAACTTAAAATGAAAATTATGTATATGTAATCACTTAATTTGGGAAAATAGATATCTTTGAAAGGGTGAAAAAATATTTCTGCCCTCACTAACTGCTGTTTTGAAGATTAAAAATGTAGCCACTTTAGATTTTTTTCCTTCTTTTTTAGCAAGTAAGACAAAAATCACCACAGAAAAAGGAAAATGCTAAAATGTCCTCATTTATCACTTGTGAGGGTAAGGTGTATCCTACTGTTATTAAATGTTTAATGTAGCTGTTGTCAGGTGTGTATAATGAGTTATGTTTCAAGTCTGGGATACTGTTAATATAACTATTTCTCATTCACCTGCTGCACAATGTGAAAATTGTCCTTACTCTTTTGAAAATTCATTACAGTATTTTTCCATATAGTTAAGACTGTGGCATACAGTAGTTTTGAGATTTGTTCAATTTTATTTGCTTTGAATAAGATGGGCATTTTCCTTTGTTAAAGAAAACAAAATAGCCTCTAAGAGGTTTTGCTGGACTTAAGAAGACTTTGGTTATTAAAGGTTAAGTGCATTGAAGGGTACTTCTTATTTGATAAAACTTTATAGGACCTATTTTAGACTATTTAACAATTCCCTCCAATGAAGTTATATGCTTTGTTGTGTGTTATCAGATTTATTTATTTTAGTTTGACCATATTTAGAACATCTTGATTTAATTCATTCAAATGAATGTTGTTCCAACAATTCAACTTATACTCAGATGAAATTAATAAAATATATATTAGGAATTATAATTGGAAAATGTTAATATGTAAACTTTTAAAATAGTAAAATATTTTGTAGTTACACGCTTCAGATTAGAGATTCCAAAACTGTAGTATATTAAGTATAGAAATGTAGGAAAAATTTTTTAAATCAAAGGTATCAAATTCAAATCCAAAAGGTCTTTTGTTCATGAGACTCAACAAAACATGCATTCTTATAAAGAAGTCCAAGGAATTCTGATGCAGACTGGAAGCCAACTGAATAGAGAAACACACCTAAATAAATAGTTATAAGGAAGCCATTCTGAATATTAAGAACACAGCTCTAACACCTCTGCAGAAAAATAGGGAGCAAGGTATTTGCATAAAATTTGTGCTGAATGAAAGGTAGTTTTGAAGAAAACACATATATCTCCTTTCTCAGAAATACATTTCTATTTTGATGGTGTTATAACACTGATGTTATTACTTTATTTTTTTAATAGAGTTTATTTATTTATTTGACAGAGAGAGATCACAAGTAGGCAGAGAAGCAGGCAGGGAGGAGGAAGCAGGCTCCCCACTGAGCAGAGAGCCCTATATTGGCCTCCATTCCAGGACCCTGAGATCATGACCTGAGCTGAAGGCAGAGGCTTTAACCCACTGAGCCACCCAGGCACCCTGATGTCATTACTTTCTAAAACACTTTTTACTAGAAATAAAATTAAAAAAAACAAAAACATAATGACCTATTCTTTTTTTTTTTTTTTTTTTGTAAGATCTTATTTATTTATTTGACAGAGAAAGGAACACAAGCAGAGGGAGTGAGAGAGGGAGAAGCAGGCTTCCCACTAAGCATGTAGCCTGATGTGGGACTCGATCTGGGGAATCCAGGATCATGACCTGAGCCAAAGGCAGATGCTTAATGACTGAGCCACTCAGGTGCCCCAAGTATTTTGATTTATTATGTGTTCTTAATGAATTGACTCCCTTCAACTTATATGGACTTTTTTATCTTCAGTAATGTTCTTTCTTCTGAAATCTAATTTTCCTAATACTAATACAACTATCCCAGCTTTTTAATGCAAGTATAAAGTATCTTTTTCCAATTCTTTTACTTTAATCCATTTGAACCTTTTTATTTAAAGTTTGTTTCTTATGGGAAGCATCTGATTTGGTCTTCATTTTATCCAATATGACAATATCTTTCTTTCAGCTGCGGTATTTAGACTATTTAAATTTAATGTGATTAGTGATGTGGTTAGATTTTAATCTATCAGCTTACTATATAGTTTTATTTGTCCATCTGTTCTTTGTTCCCTTTTTCCTCTTTTTATGCTTTCCTTTGGATGGCATATTTATTTTTTTATGACTCCATTTGATCTCTTCAGTTGGTTTGTTTGGTAGTAAGTACAGATAGTTGTTTCAGAGTCGGTTATGCCCTTAAGTTACCACAGTCTCCTTTAAAGAGATACTATCACACATTCTGCATAAAAAAAATCTTACAGTAGTACTATTTCTCCCTTCCCAGCTTTTGTGCTTTTGTAGTAATATAGTTACTTTTATAGTCATCATAATCTCCAAACTATATTCTTACTTTTGTTTATATAGTCAAGATCTTCTACAGGGATTTAAACAATAAGTAAAATATATCATGTCTTTACTAGGTAGTTACTATTTTCTGTGTTTCATAGTCCTATGTATAGATCCTATTCCTACCAATTTTTTTCCTGTCTAAAGTACTTCCTATTATATTTTTTGGAGTGTAGGTATGCTGTTTACAAAGTATTTTTGCTTATGTGAGTCTTAAAAGTTCTTATTTCACTTGTGTTTTTAAAAGATGTTTTTTTCTGGTTAGAGTACCCACAGTTGACAGTGTTTTGCTTTTAGTACTTTAAAGGTGCTTTTCCACAGCCTTTTTTTATTATTTTGAATACTTACTTATTTTGCTCCATTGTACAAAATCTGTCATCTTCTTTTTTTAGCTTTCACTTACATATTTGTAAGTGATTACAAATTCAGTTATACTAACTATTCTAAATATCATATCTGGGTCAGTTTCAGTGGATTGATTCTCCTCATTATATGGAGTATTTGCCTGGTTCCTATATGCCTAGTAGTTTTTTAACTGGATGCCAGGCATTATCATTTTACCTTATTTGGGGCTGGATATATTTTTCTTAAGATTTATTTATTTCATTTTGAGATAAAGTGAGAGGCAGAGCTGGGGAGAGGGACAGAAGGAGAGGCTGCTGAGCATAGAGCCCAATGTCAGGTTCCATCTCATGACCCTAAGATCATGACCTGAGCAGAAGTTAAGAGTCAATCACTTAACCGACTAAGCCACCCTGGTGACCTTGGGGCTGGATATTTTAATCCCAATAAATATTGTTGATAATTTTTTGGTACATGGTTAACTTACTTGGAAACAGTTTGATTCTCTTCAGTCTTACTTTCAATATCATTAAGTGGAACCAAAAAGAGTGCTCAGTTTAGGGATAGTTAGCCCCCTACCACTTGTAGAATGATCTTCTCTCTAGTCTAATCAATGCTCCATGAATAGTATTTTCTAGTTGGGAATAGGCACTTCTGGCTCTGTGTGAACTACAGGCATTTTTCTCTCTCAATTTTGTAGGTTATTTCTTCCCTGGCTTTGTGTAGTTTCCTCAGACACAAGTGTTAATCGATGTTCACAGGTGGGATCCTTTCTGTGTCTCTTCAGAATTCTCTCTCTGATCTTGTTCTGTTAAGTCCAGTTTCCTTGGTTTCACTATCCTTTCACTTCCATCAGCCCACAACTCTATCAAGGCTGTAATTTAAGGCCATTGCTGAGTTCATTTCTTGTTTTCAGTCTCTCAGGAATCATTGTACTTTAGTCCTGTTTGGTGTCTTGAAAATCATTTTAATTTTTTTCTCTTCTCCTCTCTTCTCTTCTCTTCTCTTCTCTTCTCTTCTCTTCTCTTCTCTTCTCTTCTCTTCTCTTCTCTTCTCTTCTCTTCTCTTACCTTCCCTTCCCTTTCCCTCCCCTCCCCTCCCCTCCCCTCCCCTCTCCTCTCCTCTCCTCCCCTCTCCTCTCCTCTCCTCTCTTCTCCTCTCCTCTTCTCTTTTTCCCATCCCTTCCCATCCCTTCCTATCCTTTCCCTTC
>PITA01021153.1:0-33329 GCA_004023965.1 Spilogale gracilis | reverse complement strand
GAAAGGAAAAGTTAGAATCTTCCAACATCTAAGGAATGTTTAGAATATAAATTATTGGTTCTGGCAGCTCCAAGTCGAGTATTCAAGTATTTACTACTATTTATTTGTATGTGGATGGGCCAGATGTTCTTCAAACTGCATTCCCCGAACTCTTTTCCTTAAGACACTTCTTCAAAATATGCAATCTAAATACTTGTGCTGTGGAGTTGATGGATTTAATCTTGTTTCTATTTAAAAATGAAGAAAAGAGATAGATGAGCGATGAATTCCTGGTGATGGTCAGTGTTTTCTACACCAACTCTTCTTTTCCATTGCACCATCTAAAATAGTGTGATTTTTCTGCGGTGTTATAATGTACTGGGTTAACCATAGGCTTTTATGAGGTATAATAATGTATCAAAGTGTCCATGAAATTATATTCTAGGGGCGCCTGGGTGGCTCAGTTGGTTGAGTGACTGCCTTCGGCTCAGGTCATGATCCCAGAGACCTGGGATCGAGCCCCACATCGGGCTCTCCCTGCTCAGCGGGAAGCCTGCTTCTCCCTCTCTCACTCCCCCTGCTTGTGTTCCCTCTCTGATTGTGTTTCTCTCTGTCAAATAAATAAAATCTTTAAAAAAAATTATATTCTAAAATATGAAGATGTATATTTTTTGTTGTACTGATAACATCATTTCAAATATAATCATGCTATAAAGTGAAGTGTAACTATCAGACCCACTAAGGAAGAACCATAATTGAAAGAGATTAGGGGTAAGGATTAAACAAATTGAGAATGGATTAATTTTTTTTTAAGTCCAACACTGAAAACTCACCTTAAACTATGACTTAAAGAAAAGGACTATTGAATTTTCACAAATATTCTATATCTCAATAACAATGAGATATTTTGATATGAGTATGTAATTTATAGAGATAGTTGAGAAAGTAGGAATCCATTCATTCTACATTTTAAAATTAATTTTCTTTTCAAATTATATGGTTAGTGGGTGCCTGGGCTCAGTGGGTTAAATCCTCTGCCTTTGGCTCAGGTCATGATCTCAGGGTCCTGGGATCAAGGCCCGCACCAAACTCTCTGCTTGATAGGGAGCCTGCTTCCTCCTCTCTCTCCTTGTCTGTGTCTCTGCCTGCTTGTGATCTCTCTCTCTCTCTGTCAAATAAATAAATAAAATATTTTTAAAAATTATATGGTTAGTTCTCATTATAGAAAATAAATACTTAGGGGCGCCTGGGTGGCTCAGTTGGTTAAGCGACTGCCTTCAGCTCAGGTCATGATCCTGGAGACCTGAGATCGAATCCCACATCAGGCTCCCTGCTCGGCAGGAAGCCTGCTTCTCCCTCTCTCACTCCCCCTGCTTGTGTTCTCTCTCTGGCTGTGTTTCTCTCTGTCAAATAAATAAAATCTTTAAAAAAAAAAAAAGAAAAAGAAAATAAATACATAGCAATAAAAATTATATTCTATATTCCAAGACATTCTGACCATGTTTTACTTAGTTTATGCTATAAGGTGCTTAGAATAAATCTTCAAACATAGTTTAACAGTGGCCTTAGAATTAAAAAGCCATCAGCCTTTCTAAGAAGGGAACTAAATATATTAATTTTTCAGTATTTCAAATATTTAATATTGACACATATAAATAGCCATCCAATATTAAAAGTGGATTCTCCTATCGTTATCAGAAATGCACTTTCTTATAAATTTTCCAAATTCTAAACCCAGACCAATTCAGTTTTTCAAGAAACTGAATCTAATTACAGTATGTGTTGAAAATGAGTGTTCTTCCTTCTCCTCAATAATATCCAAGATTATCTCATTTTACCAATGCAAGGAAAACAAATTCATACCTATTTGGAAAGCCTTGGCCTTTCATTTTTTGTGTATCTTTAGCTTATAAACATTAATCCCAGAGGATTCCAGGGACTGCAGAAGGCTCATAGACTAAGGACATATTTTATAAGAAGTGTAAAAAAATAGCCATTCCCCCTCAGTTAAAAAGCAAAGAACTTAAGAACTTTGAGCTACCATCTAAAAATCTTGGCATGCTAACTAACATTTTGAAAGGCAAGTAACTGTGTTTGAATGTTGATGTATTTATGAATACTTTGCCTTATATATTTTTCTACTTAATCTAACTGGTAATATAAAATAAAAATAATCATGATAGAAAAATAACTTAGGAGGCTCAGCCTGGAGGAGCAATGATAAGAAAAGATCTTGAACATTAAATATTTCTAAGATAGTAACTTACAAATGGGCTTTTACATTCTTGGGGAAGAGCTCAGGACACTGAGCCTGTGTAACATCAAAAAAAAATGTTTACTTCAGACTTAAGTTTAGCATTTTAATATACATTACTCTAGTGGAAATATGATCACTGTCTTAATAAATTTGAGGATGAAACTGTTCTTTAAAAGTATTTCACAATTACCAGGATCTTCATCTTCAAAGCACAATAGATAAGCCAATGTTTGCCTAACATTCTTATATGTTGTACATAAATATTAATCCCAACTTATAGATGGTAAAACTGAGAAAGGCTTTTTTAATAACTTCAGAGACAATTGGTAAAATACTATAGTTTTGTTTTCCACGTTTCTGCTTTAAAAATATTATTTTTTTAAAGATTTTATTTATTTGACAGAGAGAAACACAGCCAGAGAGGGAACACAAGCAGGCAGAGTGAGAGAGGGAGAAGCAGGCTTCCCGCCGAGCAGGGAGCCTGATGTGGGACTCCATCCCAGGTCTGCGGGACCATGACCTGAGCCAAAGGCAGTTGCTTAACTAACTGAGCCACACACGCGCCCCTAAAAATATTATTCCATTAAACACAATTATCTAATAAGCAAAGTATTACAGACATTGTTTTTTATAATTGTAAATATTATCATAGTAATAATTCCTAAGTTGTTTTTAAGGATGAGGACATTACTCATCTTCTGTGTATTTTATTTTTATTATTCAGAAAAATAATATAGCTCTTAGGAGACCCCAAAACTGAATTAAGAATTCAGAGTTAAGAATCCTCCACCCTTTGCCCAACTCTGTCATCAGCAATTACATGACTTTGATTAGCTGGTTAAAAGCTTAACCCTTTACATGCATGGTATGTAATGGATGCTCTAAATGAACCTCAGACAATAGATTATGAAATGACTCCCAGTGGAGGAAATGATTTATGCTTACCTTCTTTGTATTTTATGATATGCAAGTTGACTTTAAATCTTATAAATCATTCTTATCTACAGTCTTCTGCTTTCAAATGAGGCCAAAGCTCAGTTGGAATCTTAGCTTCGGAAAATACATCTCAGAGAAGTCTTTTTTTTTTTTTAATCTTCGCACAAAATAAGGAAAACAAGAGGTATCTCCCCTCTGTAGCTGTCTTTCTGCTTTGTTTCCAGATGGTCATGGAACTGAGAAAACACTGATGGCATTCCTTGGGGCTGCAACTTGTCTGCGGCATTACCTATGATGAAAACTTCTGTAAGACTTTGGAGATTTGTGTAAAGGAATTCCTAAAAATCTGTTATTTATTGCAGGTGACTGAACAAATGTATTTTAGATCAGATGGGAAAGCAGCCTTAAAACCATTTTGCAAAGTTTATCCAACATTTTAGTCCAGGATTCTTCTGTACTGCATTTTTTTTTTTAAAGATTTTATTTATTTGACAGAGAGAAACACAGCGAGAGAGGGAACACAAGCAGGGGGAGTGAGAGAGGGAGAAGCAGGCTTCCCGCCAAGCAGGGAGCCCGATGTGGGACTCGATCCCGGGTCTCCAGGATCATGACCTGAGCCGAAGGCAGTGGCTTAACCAACTGAGCCACCCAGGCGTCCCTGTACTGCATTTTTTTATAGGTAATAATCTAGCCTGTGTTTCAATTCTTCCAATGAGGAAATCATTATTTTTTTAGAGAATTGGAAACACTAAAAGAAGCTTTCATATGCTATTTAAAATCTACCATTCTGTAGCCCTTTGTTCTTTCTCTCCCCTTGGAAGGAACACAGTAAATGCAGAATAAACTCATTACATGTTTCCTGTGTTACTGCTTTAAACATATGTATAGACACTATGTCACCCCTAAGTGTACTCAGGGTATCACCAGTTGTTCTCATATCCTCTTTATGTTATATTGTGTTGTTTTCACTATCCTAATTGCCCTTTAATACTCTCAGTGACTTTTCCAATGTCTTTCAACGTATGTGTCTCGGACTATATACAGTATCTTAAGTTGATGTAAGTCTAGAAATGGACTATTACTGTAGTTTATATGGAAACTTTATTGAATGGATGCAGTTGAAAAGCACATAATGTTTTTAAGCTGTCAGTTCATATTACTGCCTCAGCATGAGATTGTAACTCACTGTATTAGTTACCTGTTGCTTGCACAAAAATTACCTCAAAACTTAGCAGCTGAATGGGGCTCCTGGCTGGCTCAGTCTCTGGAGCATCAAGCACGCTTGATCGTGGAGTTGCAAATTTGAGCCCCACATGGAGTGCAGAGATTACTTAAAAGCAAAATCTTAAAAGAGGCACTTGGGTGGCTCAGTTGGTTAAGCATCCAACTTCTTGGTTTTCAGCTCAGGTCATGATTTCAGGGTTGTGTGACTGAGCCCCATGTTGGACTTCACGTTCAGCACGAAGTCTACTTAAGAGTCTCTACCTTTCTCTCTCTCTGCTCCCTTTTGCCATGTGCATGTGCACTCTGTCTTAAAAAAAATTAAAAATAAATAAATAATGTCTTTTTAAAAACTTAGTGGCGGAAAATAACAACAAACATGTATTATCTTACACAATTTCTGTGGCTCAGGAATTTGAGAATCCCTTAGCTGGGTAGTCCTTGGTTCAGTGTCTCCCATGAGATTACAGTTAAAATCTCAGCAAGGGCTACATCCCCTAAAAATTTGTCTGGGCTGGAGGATCTACTTCTACCATGGCTCACTTCTATGGCCATGGAGTTCATTATGACTTGGTTCCTTACCGCATGGACCTGCCCTTAGGACTCCTTGAGGTCCTCATGATATGACATGATATCTGACTGCTCCAGAATGAAAGAACCCACAGAGAGCAAGGTAGAAGCTACAATATCTTTTATGTTTTAGTCTTGAAAGTTACACATTGTCATTTTCATGATACACTATCGTTTACACAGGGTAGCCCTATCTAGTATGGAAGGGGTCTACACAGAAGCATGAATATTAGGAAGCAAGGATTATTTGCGGGCCATGTCACAAACTGATACTAAAGTCCATCCTCTATGCCCTAAAGACTAAACATCCTCCCACAGGTAAATTAAACTCTCATTTTCTCAACCCTACCGAACATCTCATCCCTTATAACATCATCTCCAAGTCTAGAATCTTGTCATCTTAAGCAGGCCTAGATGTGGATGAAGCCACTGGATGGCTTTCTTGAGTCATAACCTTGGATCATTCTAAGGTCTTAGCAGAGGATTTTACTGCTCTGCCCTCAGATTCATTTTCATACCATAATTGCCTGGCAGAGCCTGGATTTAATCTTCGCTTGGAAACCATTTCTTTGTTCCTTTTCTAGCCTTGGAAGCCATACATCAACATTTCCACAATATCCTATTACCTATGTAGGTTAATTTTATTCATTGTGGGAGGGGACTGCAAAAAGATGTCAATTATAGGAGCCTGGAATCATTGGGTTTGTGAAGACTGGAAACTATATCCACTAAAATCTTGGATAATTTAATTTTTAGGAACTCCTGTTAAGTCAACTTCTTCCCTTTTGGTATTTATTGATTTTTTTTATCTAAAAATTACCGATATTTATCATTAAATTGCAATTGTAGTATCAATACTGTGTTCCAACCTTTTCAGATCTTTTTGAATTTATTTAAAGATTTATTTATTATTTTAGAGAGAGAGAAAGAGAGAGCAGGGGGAGGGGCAGAGTGAAAGAATCTCAGCAGACTTCTTGCTGAGTATGGAGCCTTGACTTGGGCTCAATCTCATGACTCTGACATCATGACCTGAGCCAAAACCAAGAGTCAGATGCTTAATTGACTGAACCACCTAAATGCCCGATCTCTTTGAATTTTAATTCTATCATATGAACAACTCTCCACAGCTTTCAATTATTGATAAGTGTGATAGGTTATGGAATTTTTTAAAAATACATTTATTGATAAAAATATTGCTAAATGTTTGTGTCTCTTGACCTATTTAGACCATTTAGTTGATAAAATAAGTACATATATCTTCACCTCTACCATTCTAGAAATAACACATTAAATTCATTTTCTGTCAATTATAAATAGGGGTCCATTTTTCCCATGCACATAAGAGTAGTATGTTAAACAGTGGGCAGCTCCAACTTCATCAGGAATCCTAATATATTTCAAAAGATTGACCAATTAGGCAAAATCTTCAAGAGATGAGTACTGAAGACTACAGTGTTTTTAATTCTTTAGTGTGCAAACCTGAAACATAACTTATTTGCTAAGGTTGTACACAAAATATCAGCCTTTGGCAAAGTTATGGGGTGGGATAAATTCATTATCCTTTGCTCACTCCTTAAGAATAGAAACAATAGTTTTCTCATTGTTTTCTCCCATTGGACTTAGCAAAATACTCTATGATCACAGATCCTTAATAAATATTTTTTAACTGGTGAATTGGTTGATAAGTTACTGACAGATTATGAATTCCCCCCCACTCAAGTTTCTTTGTACCCAATTCCTCTTGCTGGTACCAGTTACCCTACCAAAGTCTTCCCTTAGTATTCCAAGATAGGAATCTTTTTCAACCTACCTCTATTCAATCAGAAGTTGACTGGTTTTTAAAAAAGATTTTATTTATTTATTTGACAGAGAGAAACACAGCTAGAGAAGGAACACAAGCAGGGGGAAAGAGAGAGGGAGAAGAAGCCCCCCTCCCAAGCAGGGAGCCTGATGTGGAGCTCAATCCCAGGAGTCTGGGATCATGACCTGACCCCAAAGCAAACACTTAATGACCGATCCACCCAGGCACCCCCAAAAGTTGACTATTTTTAATAAGAAAGAAGTTGGACGTCTGATAACATTTAGGGACCATTGTCAATGCCTAAATCTATATTAGGGCACATAATGATGTGGATTTTCTGATACAGTTGAAGTGAAAAGTTTGGGGCAAGCTTTTGGCTGCATTACAACCATAGTAAATTGCCACCAGTTTGCCTTCTCAGTAAGATCAGTCTTGGTTGAACATGTCGGTTGGTGAATTCTCTTCCAGGAAAATCTGGTCTTCCTAATATTGGGATTCTAAAGCTATATTCTTCACTATGTGTGCCTCGCTATGATTCCTTTTCTTGTTCACCTAACTTAGGAAACAGTTCTTTAGGTGAATAGCGTCTCTCTATTTCTGTTAATGGGTTCATCATTCATTCAGTCATCTAAACTCAAAAATTTTAGGGGCACCTGGATGGCTCAGGTGCTTAAACATCTGACTTTAGTTCAGGTCATGATCCTGGAGTCCCAGGACCAAGCCCTGCATTGGGCTTCCTGCTCAACAGGGAGTCTGGTTCTCCCTTCTCCCTTCACCCCTGCGAGTGCTCTCTCAAATAATTAAATAAAATCTTTAAAAAAAAAACCTCAAAAACTTTAAGTTTGTTGAATTTTTCCTTTCCCTAAACTCTCTTTTACAATGTAGTCTTTCAGTTATCTTTCTCAGCTCTACCTTTTCCTTTATCTCTACCATTCCCCAATGTAAACCTTTTAGTTTCCCTCTCTCTGTAGTTTAGTTATACATCCTTGCCACAGTAACTTATTAAAGTATGGCATCTATCTATTATTTTTCTCAAAAACCTCACTCCCATCTACTCAGTGCCTACACATTTAACTCCAAACTTCTTAGTTTAGTTCCAGTGTCTGCCACATTCTAGCCACAATTTAGCTTTCCAGACTTACTTCCACTACTTCGACACATTGTATTATTTTGTCTGCCAAACTCATCCCATATCTACCATTAAATCTGTATTGCATTTTTCCCTCTGCCTGAATGTTCTCCCTCGTTTCCACTAAAACCCTGCCCATCTTTCAAAACCAAAATCAAAAAGAATCTCAGACATGCTTTAATCCTCCCAGCCAGTAGTCGTCTCATTTTTTTCTGAAAGTCCAGGGTACTTTGTACCACTCCTAAGGTACTTACTGAATTCTGACTTAGGTTTCAGTTACATGCTTACAAGAGTTATCTCTTCTTTTATTTTTTAAGCTTCCTGAGAACATAGGTTATATCATTCTGTATATAGTAGTTAGCACATCAGCTTTACTTAGAGGTGCTTGTTACTGAGTTGGAACAATTATGAAATGAGTTGGGTAAGTATTCTACATTGGTTTGGTGGTGAAAAGGAACACAGCGTAGTGTGGTCAAGCAACAAATCTTTGGAGGTCAAACAATCGCAGATTTAAATTTGGTTTTACCAGTTTGTAGTTATACGATTTGTGGCAAATTAACTAATCTCTTGGCAGCTCAGTTTCTTCATCTGGGAAAATGGGAATGAATGCTTACTTCATAGATTTGTTGTCATCATTAATGACGTGTTGGGTATAAAACACTTATTTTGATAAATAAATATTACCTTTCTATACTCTATTGTTCCTAGCATAGTGTTTGATAAATGTTTTATTAAATAAATGAATTATTCAGAAAACAAAAACACAATATGAATTATGATTTAAATATGCATATATATTTAATAATTAAGAAAAAACATTGGAAGGGCATAGAAGAAAGGGAAAAAAGGGGAAGAGCAAAGTCAGGAATCAAAATACTACTTTTTTTTTTAAGTGAGCAAGAAAAAATTTAATTTATGACACAGACCTATAGTCTTAACTTTACAGAATATGCTGGGAATTCCTTACAATTTTCTAATGGGAAAAACCTAACTACCTATTTTTAATTATAACAGTTCACATCTTAAATTACATATAAAAATGTTTAATACTGCAGCTTATGGGAGGCCCAGCCAGGCTCCAGATTCTCAGCTACTGGGGAATTTCTGTGCCAGACCACCCACTATGAAAGTGAAAACTTGGTACCTTTGCCAGTGTGGAAATTTCTTTAGAAGAGAGCTCTAAACTGTTGTAACCATTTTTCCCAGGAAGAAGGGAGGGGGAACACATGAGAAAGTACCGGACAATCACTAATTGCCCAGGTTTCAAAGTAATAATCAAAAGTGGAATTAATACTTTTAGCACCATAACTCTCCTGAACTTAAGTATGTTTATATGGATTTGGGCTGACTTGTTTCAGTCCGTTTCTTTGGAGGACACAAACTCAAATGAATAAAGCTAGAATTTCAAGGCAGGTCATGCTATTTAGTTATAGTTGATTTGGATTTTTGTTCATTTTTTATCATCGTTCTGAAAATTTCCTTAGAAACAAGTCGTTCAAATAGTAATATCGTAATAGCATTTGCCACTCGAAATCTTGTTTTTAGTTTCTTGGGATAACCTTTCATTATGAAAGCAAAAGAAACATCCAAATGATGGTTAAACCTGGAGAAGGTATAGAAGGGTGCACAGGGTAGGGGAAGGGATAACTGGTTGATGGGCGTTAAAGAGGGCACTTGATGTAAGGAGCACTGGGTGTTATATGTGATTGATGAATCGCATATAAATAAATTCTACCCCTGAAACTAACAATGCACTCTATGTTAGCTAAATTGAATTTGAATAAAAATTTTTTTAAAAGGGGAAAGGTGTACAAAATTAGAGTCTTCACTCATAACTTTTCTATTTTGGAAAAACTAATATTTGATATCCTTTATTTTAAATGTCTTATCTCAGCAATAACTAGGAACAGTCTGAAAATCTACTTTCTTGGACTAATGTGCAACAGATGTTTGTAAAAGTACCTGAAATAAGGTAGAAGACCTTTAATAAATATTATTGTGCTGGCAAAAAACTTAACAGGTATGTGTATATTTAGGGTTTCCCTCAGGGAGGGACTGAAATGTCGGCCTAGGTCATATGTTTCCTTTTGTGACAAAGACACCAGTTCTATAAATGGCAGCCTCCACTAGAACAACATTGTTAGTAAAGAGAAGAGCATTTCCTCTAAAAGGAAAACACTTCTGTTTCCAGAAGAAGGAGGGCGGTGCTGAGCAGACAAAAGAAATATTCTTAAAAATTATATTTCTAAAAATTCAGCATTTTACTTATTGAATATGAAATAAAATTTATTTTTCAGTTGCTTATTATTTTCTATAAATTTATTTTTCTCGTAGTGTTTATCTCATATTTCTTCTATCTCAAATGTTCTCCTTAAACAGCACCACTAAGCCCTGTCCTTTCCCTCCTTCAAGTCTGTGCTTAAGATTCACTTCCCTTGGACTTTCAGTAAAAATGCAGCTTATCGAATAGATTTATCTCTATTTTCCCCCAAGTGCTATAAAAATGGCAGCGGTGGGGGGGGGTGACACAGGGAGAGAAAGAGAAAGAGAGGAAGAGAGAGAGAACCCCAAGTACAAGGAAGAAGAGGGAGACTGTAACAGATGAAAAGGGACAAATATTTACAGGAAGGCAGGAAGTAGCTATGTAGTGGATTAGTTACTTATTGCAATGTAACAAATTACTCAAAACTTATTTTCTTATAACAATAAATATTTATTATGTCACCCAGTTTTGAGAGGGAGGAATCTGGGAGCAGCTTAGGCTGTGGTCAAGGGGCTGGCCCAGGCTACAGGCATTCAGAGAGCTGGAGAATGCACTTCCAAGCTTACACACATGGCTGTTGGCAGGAGCCTCAGTTTCTCACTATAAAGAAATACTTCATGCTTGTGAAATACTAACTACAGTAAGAGAAAGTATAATAGTAGAGAAGCTAGCTTGACACCACCTACATCAAGTAAGCAATGAACATTGGGAGATATTGTTTAAGTGGACATTGTGTATCTAAGAACCCAGCATCACTTCTGTGATATTCCTGAATATCATAGCAGATATGTAATTGGAATCTAATCCCATGAAACTGTCACACACCCACTCCAAATTGAAAACCACTCTATAAAATAACTGACTATAATCTTCAAATGTGTTAAGTTCATGGATGTGTATTATGCGCTTTGATGTGGCTATGGGAGCACACAGGAGGGCACCTCGACCTGACCGATCCCAAGATGGCAGGGAAGCCTTTTTCTAGTGTAGGGATATCTAAGCTGATACCTAGAGTTAGCACAGAAAGGGACATGGAGAGTGATGAAAGCCAACAAAGGAGAAAGCAGGTTATAATGTACAAGATCAGGGAGAAATCATTTGATCATATATCCACTGGTGTGTGTGTGTGTGTGTGTGTGTGTGTGTGTGTGTGTGTGTGTGTGTGTGTGTAAACTCTTTCTTTAATATTAGCAAGAGGTTGCTCCTTCTCCTATCATATCTAAAATATCATACTTCAGGGGCTTTTGTTGTTTCAGTTGGAAGAGCATGCAACTCTCAATCTCAGGGTGTGAGTTCAAGCCCCAAGTTGGGGGTAGAGATTATTTTTAAGAATAAAATAAAAAATAAAATGTTACATTTCAAATTAACTTCTGAGGCTATGCCTATTACTTCAGTCTAAGAAATGTGCCTTGAGACACACGTGAAAGGGTAGAAAAAATTTGCCTTTGTTTCAGTTACTATAATCATCATTTTTTTCAAATACTAATCACCTCTTAAACTAACTAGGCAACACTATTTTCAGAGCACTTTTAATATATTTCCTTTATATGTCTTTTACGAATGACATTTTCTAATCATGTCAAGAAAAGTGATACAGAAGACTGAGTTCTTTCACAGTGGCCAGTGGCCGTTTGTTTAGCTGTTGACAGCACAAGCTCCTTGTCACTGTCTCATTTGAGTCTTATTCTAGACCTGACTTTGCCACCCACTGGCGAGGTAACCTGAAGTAAGTCACCTCTGAACATCAGTTTTCTTATCTCTCAAAAGAACAAAAAACAAAAACCCAGTATCTATTTTATAGGATGGTTGTGAGAACTGATTGAAATATGTGAACAGCATTTAGCACAGTGCTTGACTTACAGAAAGATTCAATACATCAGATCTTTGCATCACCTTATAGTTAGGTTTAGAAAAGTTTATGTATAAAATCAGGTCAAATATAATGGCAAAAACATATTTAGAGAGCTGTGAAAATAATAATGGCCTGTTGTTTCCTGAGTGTGTAGATGATTTTCTAATTGATGATGGTAGTGCCTGAACCAATCAAAGATAATTTGTCTACTCTATTGAATCTTGCAATTTCCCAGTCATCCTCCCCTTTGATTTTCTGAATCCCCAGCCTAATCTAGAGTGGCTTCTAAAAAACAGCAAAGCCAGGACTAGTGCTTCCTCTAGTAGAGATGGGATTTTGAAAACCATATAGGCACTGCAAAACTCAGCTCATTGTAACGCTCTCCTATTCCAGCTCCTACATTCATATACTTGTTCATATATGTATTTATTTGTTTATTTAGCATAATGAGGTAAAACATCTTTTCTGGTATATAACAAGACTCATTAAATGTTCCATACTTGTCTCACCAAAAGTAATGTCAATCCTCCCATTGTTCTGGTGAAATGTGTTAATTGTTTATGATAGCAGCTGAAAAGTGGGAATGGCTAGGGTAAATGATCTAAGAAATATTTTGCCACCAGTAAATTAATAAAAAATATTTGAGGTTTATGGGGCAACAATTAGCAGAAATAAGAATAACAATAGTTTGTTAGGTCTCTGACATTAGTCAAAGTCTGATTGGGGGCGGAGGGCACCTGGGGGCCTCAGAGGGTTAAGCCTCTGCCTTCAGCTCAGGTCATGATCTCAGGGTCCTGGGATAGAACTGCACATCAGGCTCTCTGCTCAGTGAGGAGTGGGCTTCCCCCCTCTCTCTGCCTGCCTCTCTGCCTACCTGTGATCTCTCTCTCTCTGTGTGAAATAAATAAATAAAATCTTTTTTTAAAAAGTCTGATTGAGGGTGCCTGGGTGGCTCAGTGGGTTAAAGCCTCTGCTTTCGGCTCAGGTCATGATCCTAGGGTCCTGGGATCCAGGGGCTCTCTGCTCAGCAGGGTGCCTGCTTCCGCCTCTCTCTCTCTGCCTACTTGTGATCTCTCTCTGTCAAATAAATAAATAAAATCTTTAAAAAAAAAAGTCTGATTGAGTTAGTACTTTTTTGTTGTTCTGGGATTAACATTTTTAACTCCTCAAGTTTCTATCACTAATCATAAAAATGAAAAAAGAATGTTGTTCGTCATTAGTTGTGAAGCATTATTACTGTTTATTATGAATAGTTAAATTGTTAGGAGTGTAAAATTATTGAAAAGATTAGAGATCATAATCTCTGAACTAGTGGAATGACCCTAGGTTCTGATATTATATGCTGGACACTTCTGTCATCTATGTGCCCCTGTCCTCCAACCACCACGTACACATCTCCTTTCTGTCTCCCTCACTATATACATTCTCCAAGCTATTTATTAAGAAACATTAAAATGTGTCCAGTACCATATGAACCCTTATCACAACCTAAAAATAATAGGACATAATTCATTATCTTCAAAGTGCTCTGATATAATAAAAAATGACGGTAGTGATGGTTAAAAAATGATTAAGATGAAATTTCTGCTATGGAATTCTTTTACATATCTGATTTGTTGAGAGAAAATTAGAAATGCATTAGAATTAATCTTAGATTTAATTCGTGCCAATTCAAAAGATTTTAATATCTTTGGCCTTTGATTTTTTGTGAACAAAGGTTTTAATTATACCATTTGATCAGTAGGCATTTATTGAACATCTACTATTTATGCAAGTATGGTTTCAGGCCCCCACAAAAAACTTAAAATGACCCCAAAATATTAACTCCCAGTAATGTATCCCACATGGTAATTGACAAGGAAGTAATATAAACAAAAAATAGTTTTCAGGGGGCACTGGGTGGCTCGGTGGGTTAAGCCTCTGCCTTCGGCTCAGGTTATGATCTCAGGGTCCTGGGATCGAACCCCGCATTGCTGAGCAGAGAGCCTGCTTCCTCCTCCCTCTCTCTCTTTGCCTTCCTCTCTGCCTACTTGTGACCTCTCTCTCTGTCAAATAAATAAGTAAAATCTTAAAAAAAAATAGTTTTCAGGTATGGGAACACTGAGTGCCCAGAGATGAAATTTAAAAAGTAAAATGGGAGAGAATTGTGAGAGTAGAATCATCTCTACAAGAGGTGTTGGAAGAAGTTAGAAAGGGAAGGGAATCAATGAAGGGTGGAAATAGGGCAACACTTCTGTGGAGGAAGACATCTTTCTACTAAATTCTAATCTGAAAATGCAGGATGACAATGAAGGTGTTTTCCATCCACGAAAGGAACAGAAATCACCATAAAATACTACTGAGCCAATAATAATAGGATACAGCACAAGAAAAATAAGTAGCTTTATTTGGAGAGATGTAGAAAGGAACTCCTATTAGCACATAAACTCTGCATAGGACTGTATCTCGGTTCTTTTAGAATACATAATTTTGACACTGTGTCCAAGTAGTAGTTTCAGGCAAAAGGAGTTTCCAAGGTGAGAATCCTAAACTGAACTGGGATTTCCTACATTGGTGGTCAAAATGCCAAGGGTTGTAAAAGGAGTGTGTTCACTGACCCTTCTGGAATACCCTGCCTGCAGTGGAGCTTTGTTAAAAGAATGTTCACAGTCTCTCTGTTGCTGTAAAAAGACACATTCCGTTGTTGCATGTTTACTTATTGGCCCTGACACCTTTACTGTTCATACAAGCACTCCATATTTATGAATACAAATGGTTTTCAAGTAGACTGGATAAAACAACAGTTCATATCTGGAAGAGTAAACACTAGAAACAATCTGAAGCCTTAGTTCAAAAGAGGGGACAGGGGCGCCTGGGTGGCTCAGTTGGTTAAGCGACTGCCTTCCGCTCAGATCAGGATCCCAGAGTCCTGGATGAGCCTTGCATCGGGCTCCCTGCTGGGGGGAAGCCTGCTTCTCCCTCTGTCACTCCCCCTGCTTGTGTTCCCTCTCTCACTTTGTTTCTCTCTGTCAATAAATAAATACAAACTTAAAAAAAAAAGGTGGGGGACAAATAGAGGAATATCCAGGAGCAGCCAAAATTCTGGGGCAAGCCTACTGAGGTGGAGAAGGGCCAAAGGAAAAGGTGGAAATGAGGATGGCAGGAAATAAAGGGAAGGTAAAGAAGAGGGATGTGAAGACAGAGACATAACTTTCTCCCATTCGGGAAGTTGTATTGATGACAGCTCTTCCTAACCCTCTGCTCTCTGGCAAGGCCCCGCATGTGACCAGAGACTCCAGCAGAGCCTTGCCAGTTGGTCCAGCCACTGTGGCCTCCTCTTCTCTCCACCTCCGCGGTGGCACTTCACCCAGATTCCTTTCTTGTCAAACTTGTTTCCAATCACCGAAGCCCTCTAGTCTATGACCTCTTGGTCAAACTGTCTGTTATCCAGGACACAAATAGATTGAGAGTGTCAGATAACATGGTAATTTGATGGGGGGAGAAGACAGGTTGAGTGAGCACTGCAATATCCTCTATCTTATCCCTTTCCCCAGCTACCTGTACCTTTAATAGTAAATGCCCTCTCCCCACCTATGTTTCTCTGTGTCTCTAAGTCACTGTAAGGCAAGTGAGTGTGACTCATATCTCTTTTTATTTATTTGCTTTGATGTGTTCATTCCCTCTGGGGAGCTAACTGGTAGAACATTTGAGTCAATTCTATTTTTCTAAGGGAACTGGGGTAACACAAAGTTGGGTGATGACAAATGTGGGTTGTATTGCTCTATGGTAATCATATAAAAATACTGTGTGCTCTGAGGTTAGAGCACTGACACTACTTGAAGTGATGAATAGCCTGTAACCACATCTTACCCTTAAAGTCCTTTCTCCTAGAATTGATTAATAGTCAACTACTACAAACACATAGTATTCACATGCTTGATACCTGCTGAGGCTCTGACACCTTGTTCTCTAAATGTCCCTGTTGCCATCCTCTACCTCCTGCCAGATATTCTCACAATCACTGTGCAGACTGCAAACACACTAAACAAGAAGTGGTTCCTGAGGAAGCTAGACATGACCATGAGTGAGTAATGGGACGATGCACAGCTCACACCAGATCCGAATGCCATCACAGCCACTTTCTCACACCCTGAGTATAAAGATTTGGGTGAAGGTTCTCAGTAAAAATTATGCTGCTTCAATGAGCAGGTCAGAGATAGAGTCCAAAGTGGGGGTGGGTAGCAGAGGTGTTACCTGGTCAATAAATCTTTACTAAGAGGTTATTATGGGTCAGGCACTGTGTTTTGAGTAAAGAAGCTATCTTGGATAGAAATAAGCCAATCTGTTTAAGAAATCCGCAGGTTTGTTGGCAACTCCTGAAAGCTTTATATAATAACATTACATCTTTCTCTTGCTAGCACCTTCTTTATCTCTTTTCTTGAAAGGAGGAGAGGAAAAGGGAGAGGTTCAACAGAGGGAGAGAGATTTGGAAACCGAATCACTTTTCTATTCAGGGATTTGCTAATGTTTCCAGGTGAAGGCATAAGAACCCAGAAGGTGCATATCTTTAAGTCTTTCCCAGTTGTTATCTTTTCATAAGTTCACTATATTTGACTGGGCAAGTACTTAATGTTTAAAGAAATAAGTAAATCAGATGGGAAACACGCTCGGCCCAAGAGAGGGGAGTGGGGTGGGACTTGAGCTTCAGATTTACCCAGGATCCTGCGTATGGGTTCAGCCCCGGGGGCCAGGCAGCCCCACCCCCCCCCCCTTTGCGCCTCCAGTCAGACTCCAGCGTGGCTTTGCCAGGTCGGTGCTCCACTCTCTATCTACCCAGCCCAGCCTCCCAGGGCCCATCCTGTGCACCGGGGCTGGAGGCCGATCCCCGGAGTCGACCCAGCAGCTTGGATTCTTGACCACGAGGGCAGCCTCTTCTAGAACTTCAGCTACTCTCGCTAATTTTGTTAAGACCTTTCTGTGTACCTCAAGTGTGAAAGGAAAGGAAATTCGCTTGCGTTTGAAAGCTCAAACATCAGGTTACTCAAGGAGAACGGCTGGTTCCATAACCCTCATCTCCCCCGCCTCCACCTAGCCTCAGCCGCCGGTAGCCGAATGAATGGTCCCTAGGAAGTGGATGTCAGAAGGGTCTGTGCATTGGGCCGGGGACATTGCCAAGGCAGCTCTAGGCGCTGAGCTCGCTATAGGTCCTCTCTCCCAGGATCGGATAGATGATTCATTTTTATATGTAACGTTTTACCCCACTCTATAGCTTCGGCTGGTTAATGTTCAACCCCAGGACTTCGAGAGGCAGCTCTAGGGAGGCAGGCAGGGGTGACCCACTCAAGGTATATGGCCGCTGGGGAATGAAGGCACAGAAGCCCAAGAGAGGGTGAGGAGGAATGTGGCGCGGATTGGGGGGTGGAGGGCCCTCCTCCGGCCTGGGCCTCCCTAGGCCTACTCTGAGACCGTCGAGAAACCAGTGGGTCCGCGGCCCCGGCCCGGCAGGCGCCCCTGAGGCGCAGCCAAGAAGCAGTGCACAGTCTGGGCCCCGACCGCCCACGACGTCGCAGCCAGGCGGAGAGCGGAGCGCGGCGCGTGCGGGGGGCAACAAGAGCGCGGACGCGAGGTCGGGGCTTCGCCCCCACAGCGACCCCGGGGCGGCTCTGTGCTGTCCCAGCGACCCTGCTTCGATGCTAGCCTGGCGCTTGGGCTTGGGGACGCCGGAGGGAGGTGGGCGAGCAGCGGCAGCTGAGGATTAGATTCCGGCGTTGTCGTCCCAAGGGACATGCAAACACCAGTGCGGGGACACAAGAGGAGTTCTCGGAGGTGCGTGGGTTGACTTCTGGGCAGTCACTTCTCCGGGTGCCTCTGAAAATAGCGTCAGAGTAATGCGAAGCAGCACGTCTTGCCACTGCCCTTCTTCTCCCTTGTTGCCGGGCCGGAAAAAATGGACATTAAGATAAAGCAGCTGTTCTGGTCAGTAGAAGGAGGTAGGACACGATTGTGCCCGAGAGTCAGTACAGTGAGGCCCAAGGCGAGGCAAGTTCAGGTGGAACCGCGGCACCTTGGGTCCTCCTAAGAGTTGGGCCGCTTGGCTCCCGCGGAATGGATGGGTCCAGACGGTCCTGCTCAGATGTCCAGACTGCCATTCCCTGGAGCTGGGCGGCTGACAAGGCGGGGAGGCGGGTGGGGGTGGGGGTAAGGCTGCGTGGGGGAAAAGAAGGTTCCAGGCTGGGGAGGGGAGCTTCACGCCACCGAGCAGCAGCCTAGAATTCGCAAGCGGGACTTTTTTCTTTCTTTCTTTCTCTCTTTCTCTCTTTCTTTCTTTCTTTCTTTCTTTCTTTCTTTCTTTCTTTCTTTCTTTCTTCCTTCCTTCCTTCCTTCCTTCCTTCCTTCCTTCCTTCCTTCCTTCCTTTCTTCCTTTCTTCCTTTCTCTCTCTCTCTCTCTCTCTCTCTCTCTTCCCCCTCTTTCTTTCTTTCCGTTTTTTTTTTCCCTTCTAAGAAACAAACAAGACCCTGCCTCATCAGATAACAGTGGCTTCTACGATTTCACGAATTTTAAGCGAGGGCTGGAGAAGCTGAGATTAGTAGAATACTGTGAATGAACAATGTCAGAGGCCCGCAGAAGGGTTTTGTTTTACTTTCTTTTGTTTAATATTATATTATTTTCTAACAAAGTGACCTGTCGTTTATAGCCTTGGGCTCTAGAAGGCAAAGCCCCTTCCTTGGCACTGGAGATGGTCTGCAGGGTCTCTACCTCTGTCCACATGAGCGACCCCATCCGGTGTCTGCACACTGCCGCCTTAAATCACACAGGACCCGTCGTCAACCAAAGGCAAGCAGCGGCGTTAAGTGACGCCAGAAAAGGCGCCGCTAGTCCATCCCGGAGGACAGAGAAAGATACCATCAAGCTTCAACTGGGCGCAGCAACCCTCCCCAGATACCCAAAGAAGCAGAGTTGAGGGAGCTGTTGATGCAAGCAGAATGAGGAAAGAACCCAAGAACTGGGTTACCACTAGTTTGGGATCCAAGATCCATTGGACATGCTGTCCCACTGCCTTCTAGGTCTCATCTCGCCAGAGTGATGAAATTAAAGGTTCCTGCCCCAGATTCCATAAGAGGGGTTTCAGCGAGGCTGCAAACTGTGGTTGAAGACAGGAAGGCTTTGCTACTTCTGGACAGAGGAAGCAGTAGATTGGTAGAGTCCTGGGGTCTCTAAGGAAACCACCTCAACCAAGCCTTAACCCTGGTATATGAGGTCCCAGCATAAGCTGACCATTTTCTAAGTTGATAGAACAGGGGGGAAAAACAAACAAAAAAGCTTTGGTGTGGATAAAGAAAACAGGAGAGGGAGAAGATAGGGGGGAAAGAGACTGGCCAAGGTGGAAGGAGGGGAGAACCTTAAACATTTTTGCAGGAAGAACAGAAGTGGGTCTGGAAAGATCCATCAAAGTCAGAGGGTGCAGACACACACCCTCAGTGAGGACCCAATGAGTCTCAACATAGCCCTTCGGAGAGAAGAAAAAAAAATGCAATCCTTCACACAGCTCTCCAAAAATAAACACCTTTACCATACATTTATTAAACATTGTTTAATATTTCTAAAAAGGAATTTATATAGTTTTTTTTAGTCATTTTTTGATAGAATAATTTAAGCTTCAACTCTCCTGTTTTCCACAGTTGCCACTGAACTGTTAATACATTGCTACAAAAGAAATAGCAATGATTTTTTAAAAGGCAATTAAGTAGAATTCAATATATCTTTAATGGTATATTTTATGTTTTCCAGGCCTTCTCTATTCTTCAAACAAAATCTAAAATCAACATTTGCATAAAATGCATAAAATACTCAACAAGAATTGAATGAAGTTATACATCCCAAGCACATAAGTTCTGGATTCTATCTTTTCAGATAGAATGCCAACAATGAGAAGGCCTCTTTTCGACTGGGGCAGGGAAGGGTGGTTTGGGAAGCAAGGTGATAAAAAAAAAAAAAAAACTTTTAGGATTAGAGTAAAATTTTTCTGGTTTCTCTGCTAAAACCTGAAAAGGAAAATTAGTTATGTGTCTAAAATCGGGTTTCTATGTAACACATTATTATTTTTAAAAATCTCTCCTTCAATTATCACTTTCTCAAGTTCAGTTAAAATGCAATTGTCAGATTAGGGACGCTGGCGGAAGAAAGGTAGTTTTAAATAATTTCTTCTGAAAATCTGCTGTAAGAAACTTCTCCCGTTAACTTCTCCCACAATCAGCCACGTTTCTTGCTTCCCCATATGCTTAAATTAACTGCTGCTTGCGGGAGGGGGAATGTGTGTTAATAAATCAATCAATAGAGACTCTATATTCATAAAGGCCTCTGATCTGATTACCCCCCCCTTTCTTTGGTCCCTCCCAAAAAAATCTACCTCGGCGAGCCAGGGACTCCCGCGTAGCCCGCATCCACGGAGAGCTTGGGTTGAAGGCTGGGGAGCCCCGGCGACGGCGACGATGGCGCCCGTGGATTAGGATGTGGATTGCAGGACAGACCTTTGTTTGGTCACATTCGCGACGCGGGGGGGGGGGGGGGGGGGGGGGGGGGGGGGGGGCGGGGTGCAGGAGGCGGGGGACAGTTTATCCTCCGACAACGCGCCAGGATTTTTATAGACTCCCCTTAAAAAGAGTTCGCTATTCTTCTCAGGGTTAATTTATGGGGCTTTCGAGGAATACTGAGATTTTTAAGATGTTGTTCATTTTCCACCCATTATTTTTGTTGTTGTTACACTCCTAAAGGCACTCCCAGGTTTCAGCACCTCACAGGACAAGGGTGGGGGTGGAAGAAAGAGCGGGGCCGGGAGGCGAAGGGGAGGATTTGTCTCCTAATCAAACCGCCCACAAGGCTCAGGCTGCCCAACATAGTTTTTAAAATTAAATTACTAACCAAGTTATGGGCAGTAAAACTCAGATTTAGGAACTGGGAGGAAACAAACGTGGGCCACATACACCTTTTCCCAGGTCTCCGATTTGAATTCCCTATTAGGAGAATGAAGAGTTTGAGATCTTAGGAATTTTAAAAGTTTAAAAACCGAGGACAGGCGGGAGAAAAGATTAGAGTAACAGGTGAGGGGTGACTGGGGGGGTGGGCAGAGAGAAAGCCCTTAGACCGCAAATTGTCGGTGCGGGGTTCCTGGCCCAGCACCCTCGCCCCAGCCTCTGGGCGTGCAAAGGTGGGCGGCGGGCTGAGGCCTAGCCTAGGCTCCCGCCCCCCGCCCCCCCCCCCGGACCTCCCGCTCGCCATCTTTGATCCCAAGCGGGGGAGGTTGGTGTTCATACTATAGATTACCTTAAAGGTACCTTTAAGCACTTTAATACACAACTAGCTCAGAAATCATTAAGAGACCTAGAGAAGGAGAAAAAATACCCTCACACTCACCGGTAATAAGTGTTGACATGCAGCAAAAATCGATTGAGTGGAACCGAGGTGGTGGCAGTAGCGATGGCTGAAGGGGGGACCCGCGTGGGAGCGGGAGGGGCGAGAGGACCGACTCCACTGGCTCGGGAACTAGGCTTTTCACACTTGAAGGGAGAAAGAGCGGCAGAAAAGGGTCGGCGGGCGAGCAGGGATGGGTGTGGGAACAAGGCGGGAGAGGGGCGCGGTGAAGACGATAATTCTTCCTTCTGGAAGTCCACGGAAAGGAGCTGAGGTGGGAGAAAGGGCTTCTCATCAGTCCCGAGTCTCCGCCCCCAGCCCGCACCACTCAAATTGGGGATGAGACAACTCTTCCCAAACCTCGACTTCCATTTTTGTTTTCTGCAGATTGATTGATTGCCTCGAAATAGAGTTCTGTTTCAGCCAGCAAACTAGGCCGAGGTCCGCCTCTTGAAGCCAGCTCTCCTAAGTCACTCTAGGACCTGCAGGAGACGCAAATCTTCCCAGCAGGTTTCGTTAACGTTTCCAGCCCCCATCCCCAAATCCCTTCTACCAGTCCCCTCCCTCTCCTCCCCAGCCGCCCCTCCCCCCCATACCAGGCGGAGCTCGGGGAGGCCCGGACCGCTGGGCTCCGCGGCTCCAGAAGCCAAAGTCCGCCCATGGGGACCGTTTTCCTCTCCACTGCTCTCAAGTGAACAACAAGGACGGAGGTGACCCTCGGCCAAAGGGCTTTTATCTGCCCCTCACTGCCGCGTGATCCCTCCGTAGGTTAGAGGTAGAGCTTAAAAAAGAAAGAAAGAAAGAAAGTTAATGTGCATTGAGCACTGATCTTAAATCGGGGACATTATCTGCGATCTCTTTAAGTGGCAGCAGCAGTCCCATACAGAACAAAGACTCAGTGTCTGAGCCTCAAAAGCTTATAGGTAAAGTTTGAGCCAGATAAAAGTAACCTAAGCGCAAAAACACAGGTTTTCTCGGTTCCAGAAAACTGCTGGCTACTTTTCGCTCCCTATTCCCCAAGACTTGTGTTTATCCTCGCCCACTGGGGGGAGGAGGGTGACCAGAATAGCAAAGGACCTCAGAATTTACCCGTCACACACCACCCGCCCTCCCCCCGCGCCTCGGTAATGAATTCCTTCGGACTAAGTCGTATTTGCTACGATTTGTTAAGAAATCAAATCTCACATTAAAAAAAAAAAAAAAAGCTGAAAACCACCAACAAAGGAAGAGCGGGTGCTTAAAGTTCTTTTAAACACTCACACCGATCTCATTCCCCGTTTAGATGTCAGAGGATGGGAGGGAGGGCCAGGGCTGTAATTCATCTTGATTTGCTTCATTGTCCCGCAGTTTGCAAACCATAATCCTGTATAATTTCAGGAACAAGCAGGTTTAGAATTAATGGGTCAATATTATTTAAAACAAAACACGGGGAGCATGACCTTTGCCTCAGCTACATATTGCTCTACAAGACTCAGGAAACTCCACTCTAACCTCTCAACCCCTGGGCTCTTTGGGAAACTAAAGGGCTGTAGTTACTAGAGATGGTCTTTGTTTCTTTAATGTCTCGAAAGGATTTGGAAATAGAATGCAATATAACATGAAGAATCTCTCTACTTAAGCCTGAAAGATAAACGTGGAGGCCTAAATATTTTGAACTAGAGGTGTTTCCTTGTAAACTTATTATAGATGTATGCCTCTTGAGAGGAAGGTATATAAACTGTACATGTATACATACACACATAATTCTCCAGAACAATTTACTGGGTGTGCAGATCCCCCCCCAAAGAAGTCATTCCAAGCTGACATACTTCCTAAATTTCCCTCTCCTTTCTTCTTTCTCTCATATTATTTGCTAGCAATAATGGAATCCTCTGGGTTTGAGCCAAAGAAAAATCTAGGAGACAAGACCAGACTTTGCAGCCTCCCCCCCCCCCCAGTGGCTTTTCTTATTTTCTTTTTGGTTTCTGATGAATGACTATAATTTATTTCTACCAAATTTAAATAAGTCCTGCTGCCTTGTGTGTTTAACTAGGCAGGCAGAGGGAACTGGTTTGTTTAGGAAGCAGTGACTGAAAAACCCTGGCCAGGCGACAGAGGAGGGCAGAAAGAATCCAGACCGATTTGTATGTAGTATATTTTACTCCCATGAAATAAAACACATTTTTCATATTTGCTGAAAAGTAAAACAATAATATTGTACGAAATGTTATACACAGGGTAGGTTGTACATAGCAGTTTCAGAAACATCATTGCATCCACCGAAGAAACTATTCTAAAACTGATATTCACACATTTTTATAATAATAATATGTTAGAAACATACAGTGTGGCATTTAGTATATACATTCCTTTGCTCACAAGCGAAAAACCCTAATCGCTTCTGTATAACATGCTTTATTTTAAAGCCTAACCTTTAAAAACACTGTTGTGATAGTACTAACAACTGCTTTTTATAAAATTAATTTGACATTTCGATATATATACATCCTTTCAGTCATTTTAATGTTAACAATGCTAAACTTAAAAAATAACAAGCTTATAGTAATGTTAAAATGTCATATCCAGTCAAACATTTGTGTGTGTCCTTGCAACTGTTGGAAATACTTTTAGTGAAAGATGTCAGACACTGAGGAAATTCCTTTGAAATCAAAGGAGCTCTCTTTAATTCAGTGGTTTCCTTTTCTTTTTATATCTTCTCTTTCTCTCCCTTTCTTTAGTGCCCACGACCTTCTTGCGTAACTCCCAGTCTTTCAAGGGCAGAGGTGCCCCATCTGCACGGTCCTAGGATTCGGGTGCTGCGGGACGAGGCTCACACTGGCCGGTCCACGGCATACTGGCAAGCACTCAGGTTGGACGCCGGGTTCTGCACGCTGGCATAGCCGAAGCTGGAGTGCTGCTTTGCTTTCAGTCTCAGGCTGGCCAGGCTTGAGTTACACGTGTCCCTGTAAACGTACGGAGGAGTCGGCGGCGCATAAGGACAGGCGGGCGTTGGCACCGCGGAATTCAGCGACGGGCTGCTCAGGTTGTTCAAGTTATTCAGGCTATTGAGGCTGGAGCCCGGGACACCGGTCACAGCTGAGGGCACCATGCTGGAGGACATGCTCATGGAGGAGATGGAATTGGGTGGGGAGAACATGCTCTGCGACGACAGGGGGTTGACGTTCATAGAGTTGAAGAAAGGGAAGCTCTTGGTGGACAGAGAGGCTGATGTGAGACCCTTGGCGGCCCAGTTGTTGTAGGAATAGCCCGGATACATGTCGTCGTAGGGCTGCATAAGGCCGTTGAACTGCGGCCCAAAGCCATTCTTGCACAGCTCGGCCTGCTGGTTGCGCTCCCGCTTTCTCCATTTGGCTCGGCGATTTTTGAACCAAACCTGGGGTGGAAGGCAAGGGAGCAAACAGATGCCAGAGCGGATTAGTAAAACCTTGACCCAGAAAGCACCACAGGCCACCACTTCTGACAGACACACACACCTCCGTGTGCTCGCGCGGGCACACACACACGCCCACCCCCCACCATTTTCCCCAACTGTCTACCGTCCCAGGGGTCCAGGTTGCCTGAGCCCGTCCAAGCGAGGGAGGCCCAAGAGCCCAGGCTCTACACTGCTCCACAAACCCCAGTTCAGCACCTGGCCACCTGTGGGCAGCTTGTTCACCAACCCAGACCTTCCTCAGGATCTAAAAACACTTACTGTAAAATAATCATGGAGCAAGCAGGGGTTTCCACCCAAGCCTTACCGGGGCGCCCTGCAAACTTGCTTCCCTTCCAAAGCCACAGACACAGTGATGAGGACAAGGGACTGAGAGGTCACCAGAGGTCCAGGCTCTCTTTCACACAGTTCCTCCCTTCTGTCTCAGACCTCCCCTGCCGCCCCCTACTCCACAGAACGTGCTCTCACAACTGGCGCCAGGCCTCGACCCCCATCCTCGCCCAGCAAAATAAGGAATCAAAAAGCAAAAGACCACCTTCCTTAGGCCTTCTAAACTCCTCGAGCTTGGCTTGTAAATCTCTGGGAACCCAGAGCGGTTGCTCTGCAGCCTCCCCCTCTCTTTGCTCGGCTCCTTCTCACCGTCCCACCACTCCAGGCCAAGCCCCCACGCCCCCCGAGGCTGCTCCCAATGGGCCCAGGCTGTTTGCTAGGCTTTGCAAGCAGCCGCCTACCTCAGTCAACCCCCACCCGCGTCCGGTGGCCCCGACGCAACCCTTCTCTCAATCCACATCGGGCCGGCTTGTCGTCGCAGACTGCGGCTTTTGTGTATTGGAGCGAGGCCTGGCCCCAGATTTCAGAGCTGACACCAGTGATGTTTCACATTACACATCTCAGCCAGGCCCAGACGCCTAATCCGCTTTTTTTTTTTCCTTTTCCCTTTCATTCTCGATTTCCTTTTTATCCTTCTTCCTCTTTTGCACCCGCCTGCTATAAAAAAGCACGCTTCACTCCCACTTGGCCGGACAAGCAGCTGGCCTGGATGGAGGGAGCCAGAGGGAGCAATAGCCCAGCATGGTAGTGACAGGGAACTTGGGAGGGAGTGCAGAAAAACCCGGAGGGGGTGGGGGGAAGAGGTCTTTTCCGAAGGATTCCAGAGGATCCACTGATTGTGTTTCTATTTTAATTACTTGCAATTTCTACCTTAGGCTGTCTAAACTTTGCCCAGGCAAGAAGAGTACGTGCAAGTCCCATTCTTCTGATGAGCAGGAGAGCTAATGAAAGACTGACCTTGTGCAAAACCACGGGGCCAGAGAGCAGGAGTTCTAGCTCTTGAGCAGTTAAACTAAAACCATTTTCAACTTCCTCCCAGCTGTTATCCACCGGCATAGCCTCATATCCTATGCAAATGCTACCCAGAGAGTGCCTCCGCTCCTTCTGCTTTGGGAAAGCATTTTGGTCTTTATTTTTTCATGGTTATTGTTGCATAGTGTTTTCTTCTTTCTTCTCGGCTCTAACTGGGGGCTTTATTTTTCTATCCAGAGCTTTTTTCTTCCCTCCCCCTTTTTTTAACAGCAAAGCTTCTGGATCCTGCTGTGTGTGCTTCTGCTTCCAGAATCCTAACACGTTTGGAGTTACCCACTGACCAGCATAAACCAGGATGTTGCTACTCGGTAATTTATTTAAGTTCACTTTTGCCAATCCATAAAGTACAGATTTGCTACAAAGGTAAGCCACCCCTTTTAAAAAAAAATGAAACTATTATCATTGGGAAGAAGGATATGAGTAACAATCTCCTGAGAAAAGATAAATAAACCAAACAGAAAAGTCTTTCTTCTTTTTTCTTCTTTCTAAGAGGACTAGCAGGGTCGTAGGTGTGTATCAAAACTGCTTCTGTAGATCACAAAAACTAAGGGATAGGGTGTGGGAGAGACCTGAATGGCGGAAAAACCTCAAAGACTATGTAAGGAGGATGAGCCCACCAGAGAGAGAAAAGGCCGGGCTAGGCTGGACGCGAAAGTTTCCCAGGAAGGACCAAACTTTGCATGTCTCCGGAGCCTATTTCTTGTTAAAAGCTCACAGGTTGTAGCCTGTTCTCCCCTCTTGGCCTGGGAGGGATTTCATTAGCGCTCATCTGGCGACTGCAAGCCGGGAACACAATGCCCTGTGCAGGGGAATGCCACGCGGCCCAGTTCGGGAGGGCTGGGGTGGCGGGGGCAGTGAGCGGGTGCCGCTCTGGGCGCCAGCGCCAGGCCTACCGCGCGGGTCTCGTAAGGGCGAGCTAGCTGTAAGCTCGCCACTGGGGCCTCCGAGAGGCCTTCTGCCTTTGCAAAGGCACACCACCCGCGCCCTCCGGGAGACGCTGCCTTCCACACTCGCTCGGGTCTACGTGGCCGGCATCTCTACAATGGCTTCCTTCCTAGCCTTCCCAGGCTCCGCGAGGGGTCCTACCCGAACTCGGGCTTCCGTAAGGTTGGTCCACACGGCGATTTCCTCGCGCGTGGACATGTCCGGGTAGCGGTTTCTCTGGAAAGTGGCCTCCAGTTCCTGCAGCTGCTGACTGGTGAAGTGAGTACGCTGCCGCCGTTGCCGCTTCTTCTTGGACGGGTCTTCGGTGCCCACGTCCTCATTCTTTCCCTGCTGGCTCTTATCTTTCTCTGAAAACGAAACACACAGAGGTTCCCGTCAGCGTGTCCACCTGCTACCCCGGAACTCCAGCTGGACCTGGCGGCAGAGGCCAGGGAAGAGAGGGGCTGCCAGGCAGGAGAGGAGTGTGTGCGTGGCCTCTCCGGGCCGCGGGGAGCGCTGCGACTGTAGGGTGTGCAGAAGTTGAGTGTGGGTGTGAGCGCCCCATCTCCTCCCCTCCCCCAGCGCCGCACGTTTTATTTACATGTTTATCTCAGAGCAAAGGCACATTCATTTTTATAGCCTCTGCTTTCAAGTATATTTACACGCCTCTGCGCAGACACAGCAAATCTCCCCGGACACCGCAGGCGCGCCTTTTACAGAGCCGCCGCAGATCTCGATGCGGTTTCGGAAGGCCTAGTAAAGGTAGATTTTGGGATTCGGTCACACACCCCAGTTCTTCTACCCTTTAGAAATACCGCTTCTTCCGTAGTTTCGGAAATGCTTTTCTAACAGGCGCAGCTTCTCAGGAGCTGAAAGCCGAGAGAACAGGGACCGGGTTGGGGGTCTGGGGGATGGCCTCTGAACGTCTTTTAATGGATACGCTGGGATTTTGATGACCCAGGAAACCTCGGGAGGCCAGGAATAGGGAAGAGTAGGAGAATGGCTCGCGTCGCTCACCCCACCTCAGGCGGTCGAGGTAAGGCGAAAGGAACGCGGGGCCAAAAGAATCCTGGCTCCGGAAGTTCTGCGGAAAGCAAACTGAACGACCACTCCCACCACGCCTCCCCCAGGAGGGGCCGACTTCCTAGGGGGCGAGAAGGGCCGAGCGGCAAGGGACGGCTAGACCCGGGTTTGCGCGGGGCCGAGCGGCGCCTTACCTGCGGCCTCGGGGCTGGAGGTGTCAGAGATGGTGTGCACCTCCAGCCTGTGCTTGGAAGAGTCCAGGGAGCGGGTCTGACCGGGAGCCAGGACTGAAGCCATGGCCAGTGGCTGGGGATGGTGACAGGAGGAAGACGAGGAGGTAGCTAACAGCTTGGTCCCTACGGCTCGGTGTTCCAAGGGCAGCGGGCCTTTCATGCAGTTCATGGACGAAGGAGCGCGCCGCCCTACAAGTCCAGGGCTGCAGCCCGATCGAAACCCCGTGGCCGCCGCCGCCTGCTCCGCTTTGCGCTACGCGCGCGGAGTTTCTTTGCTGTAGCCGCCGTGGGCAAAGCCAGGGAGCACAACGCCTGCTGAATCTTTGAACCGAACCGCCCCTGTCTCCTTCGGAAGGCTCTAGCGAAAGGGTCCAGCGGTGGAAAGTCAGCGGGCAAACGGAGACATGGGGATGTGGGATAGGAGGGCACAGCTCGGAGCGTCTTTGGGCAGCAGGCTTCCAAGCTCCAAAGCGAAACCAGAGTGGGCAAAGACCCCTTTCTCCCCTCCCTCCCTCCCCCAAGTACCCCTCCAATGGGGAAAGCTAACGGCGTCCGCGATCCGCCCGCCTCCCGCGCGGCAGCCCTGACAGCAAAGTGTCAAGAGTGACAGGGACAGGTAGCTGATATTAGATCCCCCGCAGCGGCGGCAGCGGCTGCGGCAGCGGCGCAGGCCTCTGGGCGCACCCTCCGCGGCGCGCACACGCACACCCCCTCTGGTCGTTGAGTCCGAGCACGGACTCGCAGCAGCTCAACTCCTGGCACTTAGGCGAGCGACGGACCAGCTCTGCGGCTCCGAGCTTCCCTGTTGGCCTAACATCTTAAAACCAGAGGCGGGCTTCCTGGTGTCCAGACGTCACTTTGCCACGGCCCTCCCCGCCTCCGCCTCCGCCTCCTCCCAGACCCTTCGCCCAACGGGAGTGACGTGGCTCCACACCAATCAGAAGACCCCGAGCCGCGGCGGCTGTCTGCACCTATCAGCTGTGTGGGGCCGGGCCAATACTTCACTGTGCCCACCAAGTCTACACCCGTCGGCTCCCGGGACTTCGGCTCTGCCCCGGCCGAAGACCGTCCGGCTTTTAGTTCAGGCGGGGAGGCAGAGAGGTAGGCAGAGAGGTGAGGCTGGGAGTAAAAGGCTCGGGAGAAAGGAGAGGAAAGGTCGAGGGCTGAAAGGTACAAGGATCAACAAGCCTCCCCTCCCCTTCCTTTTGTATCTCATTACATCCAATTCTAATTGAGAGATGTTTTTCCTCTTCCTGGATGGAGAGGAGACATACTACTTAAAACCAGAAAATTTAAAAAACAGCAACAAATCATCTCTCCGAGCTTAAATTTTCCAAACAGCCTGTCAAGTGAATGCTGAGCTAATCTGAAAAAGCTTTACTTTAATTGCAAAGAAGACAAAGCCCTGAGAAGGCAGGCTAATAAATTAGAAATGGAGAAGCAAATGGACCCGTCAAAAGAAAATTACCTTGACTTTAAAGGAACAACTGTTTGGTGGTTCTCTCTGGATTTATGCAAGAATAAAAAGTCGCCTCAGATCACGTTCTCTGTAATGCTTATTAGTCCCCAGACAGAAAATACACAATACAATAGAAATCCTAACCCAGCATTTTCAAAATGCTGAAAGCTTATCCATTCTACTTAGCGTTGATTAAGACACATATCCTAGATCTTTCAAATTCCTTGTACACTGTATTAAGCTTGTCCTAACCCTAGAAAGAGCCCGCTTTAAATTCGATTCTCTTGTTTACTTTATTATCAATCAGATTCAAATCCATAAAGTCTGCAGAATCAACTACCTTGAGCTAATTATATATAAAATATGTTTTAATGAATTTCCATACAATTAAGAATGTTGCCAAATAACCAATTTCAAAGATAATTTTTAAGTTATTTTCTTTTCCTAGGGAGCTCAAGGCTGTTGAATCTTTAAAGTCCAAGCAGGCAGAGGCAGTGGGGTGGGGGCGAAGGGCAAAAGCCTCAGAGAGCACTCAGCTAGGAAAAGCAAAGCCTTATTCATTTATTAAAAAAACAAAACAAAACACGCCTTTGGGGACATCCAACTCTATACAACACTATTTCCAAGAAAATCGTTACTTTCCAAATAAATTAAAGAAATACAAACATATCATTCAAAATAATTTTTGGAAGTTCTTTTGTCCTCTGCTTAGGTCATCAGGAGAGCACAAACTAATCTCCTTTGGGTTTCTGCATTGGTGATTGCTTTATTGTGGCGTTAGTGTTATCATCCCTGAATGTGTATTTGTTTGACATTACAGTCAATGATTTGTAACACTAGTATGAGGTATCTTCAGAAAACTCCCTCCTTGTCCTTGTTCACAAGATTGGGAAACGTACTTGGTCTGGGGCAGAGTGGATGAAATAGATGACAGATATGTTTGTAACCTACGTGTCTCTTCTTTGCCTGGCTCTCCGTGCCAAACCCTATCTGCAGCTCCTCCCCCATTTTAAACATGCTCGAGAGACATCCAGAGAACCAAATGAGAATTGTACTTCAGTCTCTCCCCAGAAAAATCATCCAACTTTAAGAAAAATATAGCTGCAAGGAGGAATTTTCTTTATAGTAAGATTTAAATCAGCATTTCTGGTTTTAACCTTTTATTCCAGTTCACCCCATTTCAAGCATACACACACCTGCTCAGTTCAGACCACGTCCCCATGTGACAGGTCTGCATTAGCTAAGGCTCATACATCTTGCTATATTAGGTCCTGCAATCTTATCACTAAATTATACATATTACACCAGCAGCCTGTTGGTAAAGAAGGTTAAATTAATTTACATTCTGCTCATTATCTGGTGCTTAAATGACGCATTTTATCCCTGAGATTTGGCGGAGAATCTCCTCAGACCCCACAGCGTTTCACCGAAGACAATGCTCTTACATTTGTAGTGGTTTTTAATCTGATAAGACTCTAATTTGCTTAAGTCTTTTAAATAAGGGTTTTAAATGTTTCTAGCCATTTTCTTATTGAATTTCCTCTAATTCCCCCAAGATCATAAAGTATATGTGTAAAGTAAATATTTCCTCCCGTTGCACTGCCAGCCGATGACCTATAACTAAGTCAATATGAATCCAGCTCTTTTCTGCCCAAATGTGTTTACTAATCATATTCCAGTTTCTTCTTTTTAAACCTCAGCATAGCTGCGATCCCCAAACTACCACCCCATAAGGCTTTATTTCATGAGGAAACTCCATCACATGAAAGAACGAAAAACTCTCCTCCATAGTGAGCATACTTTCTTTCTTAGTATTAGTTTCTTTGAGAGTCAAACCTCGGAACTGCAATTTTTGGCGGAGGTTCTTAGTGTTTCTCAAAACGCCTTACTCAGGAGAGCTGAGAAGCTCTACAGAACCATATAGATATCAAAGCCCTTCTCTCATTAAATCCACAGAATTTTGATTTAAATTCTGTGGCTCCGTTGACTGACAGACCTCACTTAATGGCAAATACACATATGAAAAGAACTAGTCCCGGAATCAGCCTTCCAAAGTGATTGAAAAACCCCAGGGCAAGTGAAACTCCTTATAATGCCAAATTGTGGGAGATATTGGCAGTACTGGTGATCTGTAGGCAGCCTAAAAGCCTAAAAAGTTAAAGAATCTTAAATTGTACCTATCCATTGCAAGTAAAGTGGAAAATAAAGAATTATCTGGAGATCTCTGGTTAAAGTAAGAACATAACCATATCTAACAATCAATCAATCGATCAATCATCTATCTAGATATGCACATATATAATATATAATGCCTCCCCCAACCATCAACTTAGCCTGGAAGGCATTTTTTTTTTTTTTTAATTTTCCAGAGTTTCAACTTTCTCCTGATCTCTTAATCACTTCACAGGGTGAGCTTGGCTGACCCCCTTCTCAAGCCCAACAGAATTCGCTCCTGGATGGTGGAAGTACACCACCATGAAAAGATTAAATGGTGAAATGTGAGTTGTGGGAAATCAAGAAACACTTTTCCATGGAAACAGTGGTGGTGGTGGTGGGCAACTCTGGATATGTAATCTACAAAAAAAGTGTGAGTGCACAAATATTGGTAGCATAGATAAGGAAGGGATTGAAAGTAATCCTGTGTATTTTGCAGGTTGAGCACTACTTTTGCTTCTCCATGCACACGTGCTTCTTTGAATGGTTCTAGAAATTTCTAGGACTTCTTAGACTCCGGCACAGAAATTTCCAACCCAGAAAAAAGTCTGGGTGGTCTGTTCAGGGAAACTGGAGGTGCTGTAAGGGCTCCGTGGAAGGAAGCCCAGTGCCGGTTTGGGTTTTCAAATCTGAAAACATTTAAGAATTCTCAGTTGGGTTTTCTTGCTTATTCTTTCAAAGCAAGACCCTTGAGGACGGAAATGTGTGACATGGGGTCAGGCGTGTTTTGAGCTGATGGTATTTGCCACCGATTATCAGTCTTAAGGTCTTATTTAATTTCACACTCTTGAGTGGTAGCTGTGCAAAGCCCCTCTGGCCTTCGCGGCGAGATTGGTTGGTCTGAGCGGCCAAATTATCAGGTGCCGTGTGGCCCAAGTATGGACTGATATCCAACAACCTGATCCACAACTTTTAGAAAAAAATTCTGTCCTCCAAGTTTACCTGAAAGATGGCTCACTTAGATGTCTTCTGGCATTGTCTGATCGTAGAGGGGTGGGAATCTTGCTCTGGTCCAGGCCAGCTCAAGGCCAGTGACGGGCCAGACTCAGCTCAGAGCCCCGTGATGGGCATGTGTGTGTGTGTGTGTGTGTGTGTGTGTGTGTGTGTGTGTGTGTGTGGTGTAAGGCACAGAGGTCAAATGGAGACCTTGCACCCTGTCCAAGAAGTGGCCCTTCCTCCCCTCCTACCTCTGTCTGCTCTTTTTCTCACACAAATAGAGCTGGAACCTCTGGACCCCCTGCCCCTCCAGCCACCAAGTGGAAACACCCAGAAATTAAACTTTACCATG